>APFE031663216.1:0-18317 GCA_000404065.3 Pinus taeda | reverse complement strand
GCTTGGGATGGATGGATATGAAGGAATGTTTTTCTTGGAGATGTGGTCGAATTAGGTTGAATTCTTCCACATTCTTTGCAGACATCAATAAAGAAGTATTATCTTGTTCTTGATGTTATGATCTTTATGCTTTAACTCATGTTATGATCTAATTATGTATGATCCGATTTTTTATTTCTATATGCTTATATGATCTAACATTCATATCTTTAACATGCTTTGAACTACTGCCAATATATATGATTTTATGGAATGAGTTGCAGGTTTTGAAGCATTGGAGGAAGCAAAGGGTTTGGACTTTATAGGAACATCCTCAAATGTAAGACATACGGGTACTATCTCTTCATCCCACTTTAGTAGTTTAAGCATTAAGACTACCTGTTTTTTTCTTCTTGTTGGTGTATGCCCTTTGATCTTTTGGGGTTCTCAACCCAGACCTTATCGTGTTTTATCCTGTAACAGCCCTAAACTAAGACTTTACCATGTATCCCATCAAAAAGCAGTCAAGGGATTCCTAGGCCTTTGGGAATGGAACTTGAGACCACATCCACCCCATATTTTGAAATCCATCGAAGAAACTAAAGCTCAAAAAATGAAATAAGCATCCCAACATATCGTTGCATCTGGAAAAAGGCTAGGCTATCTTGAAATCCACGGTCATAACCCGGCAAAATCATGCCACTAAAAACAAGAGAACCATACACCAACATGCAAAACCATGCATGTCCAAACCAACTAGGAAATCACACATGCAAAAGATTACCTGCAAGTATTCCTACTAAATCTTCCTCATACTACTTTCCTTTCCTTGATCCTTGCTTGTGTTTCCTTTCGTTTGCTTTATTTTCTTTCCTTGATCCAAAGCTAGAGTGCTCGAATAAAGCTCTAAGTGAGCATGAGTGAGAGAAAGAGAATAATGATCCAAAACTTCAACTAACCAAGCCTGACACTGAGCAACCTTGTAACTAATATTCATAATAATTTTATCAATGAGGCCTCTAATTTCTTCATTTTCCATTATTTTCCTTCATTTTCCTACTCACATGCAACCTATGACCTTTTACCTTCCTTTTATCCTAATTTCCTTTCTTTTCATAAATATATGTGCCAAAAAGTCCTTTTTACAACATATTCACAACAATAGTACCTCACATCCAAAAGGAGCACAATCTCTACCAAGAAACCTTTCTCCCAGTGTCTTATTTATGCTTGTCCCATCATGTCACAGACCACACTTCTTTCATTTCGCTTCTGTAAACTTCCACATTACCTGTCATAAACATAGGCATAATACAAGCATACAATATCAATTCATGTCAACAGGATACTGACCTCATATATTTGTTGTGACTAGCCTTCCCACTTGATTCCTCATGAACCAGGAATCTCTTCATGTGATTCACCTGCATAAGAAATCATTCCTCCACAAGAATGATACCTAGAAACCCTGTCAGAAAGTGAAAACATACATGCATACATATATAATCATTAGCATAAAATAATCTTCATCCTATTAGACAACGACAGACATACATATATGCATACATATATAAACATCAACATAATCATGATCATGACATAATTACCATATAACATAAGGTCTAGGTTAAGAGAACTTCCTTTATATATGTACAACATGTACAATATTGAGAATAATCATTCACAACATAGCCAAGTCATCTGACACCCCAAATCCATTTAAGTTACCTTTTCTAGTTACCTTTCACATGTTTGTACTCCCACCATCTGTTTACCATGACTATGGACCAACCAGTCCAAACGACCATCATAGTCTTACCTTCCACTGTGCTTACTCATGCACAAAGCCTCATCTGAGTCTTACCTTCCCGGTAGGGTACCACATGACACTCCCCAAGCACCACTAGATTTCCTATTTCCCAATCAATTCCTAAGATTCAAAACATAAAAAGGAAACCCAAGAAACAAACAAGAATAATATCATGAAAACCAATAACAACAGTACGACACCACATCCAAGTGGCATAGCTATGCACCAGACACACACAAAAATGAAAATGAAGTGCAACAATCGCAAAATACCAAAATCACAAGACTAATAATAGACACCATCACTCAATCCCAATGGTTCCCAATGCTTCCAAAGAAAATCTCATCCTTAGCCTTTTTCAATATTCATGGAAATATCTCTTGCCATGCAATTGCCTACATTATCCTTCCATAGACACATAATGTTAGTGCATAAATAAACATGAAAATACATCATTTACCTTATCTTTTCATGTCAAACTTGCTTCCACACTGTTGAACACATCCACGCCATCTCTCAAGGGACTCCAGTTATCTTGATAGGTCCACCTATAACTAGAGACCAACTAGTATACATGTCAAGTACATGTTCATGAATCTAGCACATATCCATATAATGTCAACAAAATCAAGGTTGAAAAGACTCCATGTATGCAAAGCACTCATTTGTTTAGAATTAGGGTTTCCAAACCTAGCCAAGGAAATGCTTGCCTAATTCACTTCTTTTACCTTTTTCCCTATTGCAATCAAGGCTTACTATGTGTTGTCACACCACCTAAATATTACTTGTATAAACACATCAACTATTACCTTGTCACGCTAATACCAAGGATGTTTCCTACAACTACTCACACACGTCAACCAGATGTTCAACATATCAATACAATCATATCTATCAATTCGAAATCAACCCTTAGGAGGACTAACAATCATGTCATAATTCATGGTAAATTCATAGTCATCAATCATAATACATAATGCTAAAACTATCACCTATCATACTCATGTACATGTTAGCTATCTCAACTCATATGTATTAGCACAATCATCCTAAAACAATATCATTTGAAAACATACTCATATTTTGCAATTCATCAAGCATTAAACCAACTTGCAATATACCATGTTAAATAAATCAACTAGATGATATAATCAAATAGTCAAGCACCAAATATACAACATAAGAAAATCCGTACCTTACTGTGCCTCAGGGGAGGCTATCCCTTTTGCACAATCAATCTAGTCAACATGATATAAATTCACAACATATCAATTCAAACATAATTAAGATCATGATATCTAGAATAGTCACTAGCTAGCACGTTTACATCATAATTCATACACAATTATCATTCACACATATGCAAAGTCAATCTAGACTAGGATAACACCATATCACAAATATGTCGACTCATCCTAAATATCGTAACCATAACCATCTGCATAGGACAATCCAATTTAACATTATACATATAACATCAAGGTATAAATGTTATAACCCTAATCATCAAGATAACTATCCTTCTCATCAACCACATATAACCTAATGGTCAGGTTATCTAATATAAAATAACAATAACAATGCATACAACTACAAGTTACTATCATTCTTGACTTCTCGACACATATGCATATAACTACACTAATCAACTAACATCTATCATGAATGCTACCATAACATCAAAAGACATGTACATAACACTAATGTATATAAACCTAATGCAGATAAAAATCATTGACTTACTTAGTTGCATGCCAAACATACAATACCTGTATGATGACCTGCTCTTACCCCAAAGTCCAATGTTGCAACCTCATTATGATAATCTGCATCTCCTGCTCTATTTCAGCCAATACATTAGCATCATAACATACCAATATCACCACGATGACCTAATTTTCATACCATGACTTCAAAAGGCATGTTTGACCTACTATTCATGCATAACTATAACCAAGACCATACATGCATAACCACTACATATAGACATATAACACATGAGTACCAAACAATATACACATCATTCTAGCTAGATTCTATTCATCAATGCATGACCATATCAACCACAGAAACCATGACCTCATGCATGAAGAAAACCACTATTCCATTGTACACATTACAAAATACAACCATCAACATGCATAAGAAATTCCTAGTCAACTACACATATGCATAACCACATGTAGTCGAGCATAAGTGATCATTTCTTGTAATCAACCTACAAGACTAATACATGTAATCCAACATACAATAATGAAACCTAACATAGAAGAATGTAATCAAGTTGCATATAATCATGTTCCCAATGATATACTCCTAACGACGCATTCCATAAAATGAACATGTAGTTCCTCATGATAACCTTACTACAACCATGATCAATATGATGCATTGCAACAAGCACATGGAACACAAGTGTGTTTTTGGGAAAACTAGTGTATTTTTGATCAACTAGCCCTTTAGGCTTGGTAGCTACCCTATAAACAATAGTTCAAAGTAATTCAACGATTTATTCTATGCACAATGGATAAGATGAAGATGAGAGGACCAACCTCGAACTTCCGCTTAATCCTTTGCTTGATCTTTCTCCCCCATGACAAAGCTAGCAACTCCTCTCCATACTTATCTTGCTTGAAGAATACCTATAGAAACACAGTAGCAAAGAACCATCAAAGCATTTTGATCTATTGTATCATAAGCATTATAGAATCAGATGTATAATGAACATACAATGGCATTCACAAATAATAACATTCACAAGTGCCCAATTATATGGAAGAAAACTTGAAGAACTTTATAAAATAGAAGGGAAAATTACAACCTAGTTATCTAATCCAACATCATTCTCCCAGCATCAATCCCTCTTCACATCATGAAATAGCAAGATCACACCAACAATACAATGATCTTATCTCAAATACAAACTATCAGCACTTCCTTGCAATGCACAACATTCCAGCCTTTAGATCTTTTAGATGAGGGATCCATTTATAGATGTGTGCAAGGGTGTGAGTCATCTCTAGGGTTTTGATTAGTGTCATTCCTCTTGTTGCAATTGATTCCACTTGTTACAATTGGTTCCACTTGGAGATTTACTGGATCTCTTACTCATCCCTATGTGAATTTAGAGAGGCAAGTGTCACAAGAGAAGTTTCTAGAAGATTCTATGAGTATCCACTTAGCAAACTATCTTAGAAATTTGTCCATCCTGCCCATCACACCCTACAAAAGGCCTAATTAGTATGCATTGCACCTGAGTAGTGTACCACTTAGTATGCATCACACCTAGCTAGTGGAGCAGTTAGTATGGTCCAGCTTAGGCCAATTCTAGATGGTTTTCCAAATGGAACTTTTGGGGAATGATATAATCAGATGACCATGATCTTTTAGGGGTTGAAGAGCCCTATTTTATTGACATATAATATTGGGGTTGAAGTGCCCAAATATGTCTATAACAGTTTCCCCCTAAAGCATGAAGTCATAAATCTTGATGTTGGGTGAAATGATTTGTCATGACGATCCAAGGTTTCGAACTGGAAGGTGACCTGTATAAGATGCAATTCAATACATTATATCATAATATAATTTTCATGATCTATCCAAGGTGGGCATTCCCATGATCAGCTTTATAAATTCATTTCATGTACATAGAACAGATAGTTGTCTATAGGTGCAGACTGATGATTTTTCAGATGCGGAGTCATCATCCTTGGTTCAGATGACCATTTGTGTAGCATCTCTATACATTTGATGTTTTTATATCCTTAAATATATCGTAGTCTAGATGGATGAAACTAGATCCAGGGTCTTCAAACTCATTCAATCTTCGCTCGATGTACAAGTCAATCCATGTGAAGAGATGTTATAAAGTCAAACATGGAAAGACATTGCCTGATTACCAGCCAATAATGTGAGCTATTAACAGACGCGAGAGGAATCACTGATAATGATAATGACCCTCAAGGTACTACAGTACAATTCATGTGGTGTGAATATATGATTCGATGTCGAAAACCATGCAAAATCTTTCGGTCGAAAGCCATTGATGTCAACCTATCGCCAGAAGTGAGAAACTTTCCATTGAGGCATGCAAGCTCCAAAGTACTGAAAGGGGTGTTCCTAATTCAACTTCTTGGGTAACGAGCTGATGTCAACAAGAAGTGATCCATCATAGGAGGGCCTTAATGTATCCCACATCTTTCAAAAAATGAAGCAAATGATTTTTGGAGGTGAAAACGTTTTGACAACACAAGGTTTAGGAATGGTGGTCATGAAAAATGAAGGTTGAAGGTATTGCAGTGGATGAGGCATTAACTGGTTTTTTGGTTTCTCAACTAAATGAATTCTCTTAAGCATGTCGATGACATTGAGATGGATTGGTAGCATTAACACCAAAATGTGGATGATGTGAAACACCAATGGTGAGATGACCAGTAAACGGAAAAACCGAACCCGACTCAATAATGGTGATGACGTGGAAGTGTCATGTTCAAGAGCGACCTGCTACCATAAATTTCTTCAAGTTTTCTTCCCTTTTTCTCTAGTCATTTCTGACCATTACCTATTTATTTCTTGTCAAGTTTGAGGAGGATAACATATGCTTGTTCTATAATTTTCCCTTCCGAAAAACCTGTCACTATGTTTCAACAAGTCTAGTGACAGTGAAACTTGCTCTTGTCTAGAATGGACAAGTTTGTTGCTATTGTTTTAACGACTTTAAAAACAATGATAACTCAGTTCTTTTCATGTTTAGAGAGTTTGAAAAGGGAAGAAAAGGAAACTCTAGCAGTTCTTTTTTATAGCATAATCCCTTAAGCCCGAAAAGAATAAAATAATACAAAAGGGATGACTTTCCGATCACTTTAACGAGCCAAAAAAGACAAGCACTTGAACATTTTCGTGAGATAATTCCTCAGGTCTAAAAAATATTTAAAATATGTAGGAGGGATGGCACTTCCAATCATTTTAACGAGTGAGAAAGGCCAATTGCTAGACAATCTTTTCATATTTAACGAGTCTAGAAAGAGTTTAAAGGGGACTCAATTTTGAGGAATGAGTGGCTTCTAGGGTAGCAACTGGTTCTGGGTAAGCTTGGAACTTCTCAAAACATGGTGATTTCTTTAAATAGGCTGGCTAACAAGACCACTCGTTGCAGTTGTTCCTCAAAAAAGGGTAAACAACCAAGTGGAAGCATATGATCGACCAAAAGAATGGAGGTGATGGGAGGTACACAACCAAGGTTCAAAATGCTGATAGAACGATAATCGCAAAGGTTAATTACTCCAAGTTGGTTCATTTTTTAACGATCTTGAACCATGGGGGAGCTATGCTCAGTTTTAGTTTTCTTTTTATGCAAGCTCTAAACTAAAAATCGAAAAAGAAGAAGAAAAAAGAAAAACCTAAAGCTTGAAATGAAAATCTAAAAAGCTAGAAAACGAAAAAGCTAAAAAGCTAGAAAATGAAATTGAAAAAAGGTTGCATGCCCCCAGCATGATGAAAAGGAGAGTCTCTAGTAGCCATATGGAAAATTCTATGGTTAGGAAGGATGGTTTCATCCACAAAATAGACAAAACACTTCCTTAGCTTTGTCCGCAGAATAGACAAATGTGAATGGTGTGTCAGACCAATCACATAACCTACAGGAAACCATGTTAGGTAGGATGGTTTCTTCCATAGAATAGACAAAACACCTCCTTGGCTTTGTCTGCAGAATAGATGGAGGTTATTGGTGTGTGGGACCAATCACATAGCCTATAGGGAAACCTTCTCCAGTAGCCATATGGAAACTTCTGTGGTTAGGCAGGATGGTTTCATCCACAGAATAGAGAAAACACTTCCTTGGCTTTGTCCGTAGAATAGACAAAGGTGAATGGTGTGTCAGACCAATCATATAACCTAGAGGGAAACCATGTTAGGTAGGATGGTTTTGTCCACAAAATAGACAAACCACTTCCTTGCCTTCGTCCGCAGAATTGACGAAGGTGATTGGTGTGTCGGACCAATCACATAACCTACATGGAAACCTATATTTTTAGGTGTGTTCCTCCACAGAATAGACAAGGGTGCATGCCCCCTAAGCTTTGTTACATTCACTAGACTACTCATGGCAATCGAGTGGATGGAATGAAGGTTGGAGAGACACTTTCAATGGAAAAGGACCATTTAGGGATGATGTTTGACTTGGAGCTGTGCTTGAACCGAGAAATGAAAGTTGGTCAATGGTGACAATTTTTCCTTCATGCGGAAAACACATCACTCAGAAGAGTGTTGAAACAATTACTTCCATGTTATAAACATAATTACATCCAAGGCGTAGATTGTAATCTAACGGTCCTAGGACTACCATCACATTCAGATGAACGATTTTACTTCCCAAAGTTATAGGAAACTTAGGAAGGATCCCTAACAGTCGACTAGTTCCTTTGTTAAAGCCTTACAAATTCTATGTAACAAGCATAAGTGATGGCAAACCAAGCACTTTCCAAGTAGTTGACGAAAGGATACTCATAGATGCACCTTCATCTATGGTAGTGCCTGACACGATCATTTTGTAAACTTGTACTCTGATCCGGAAAGGTACATAAGAAGGAAGGTGGGATCTTGCTAGTCGATTCCAATCAAAGGAAGTGACTAGACTACCTGGAGGGGGTACTGAATAAATGGGTGAATTAACCCCTTGAGTTATGAGAACTGGGGGATTTTCCTCCCATTGTGAAGGAACGGGTGGATTTCCCCCAAGTTCATCAAACTTTGAAGTAACAAAAAGAATTTGAACGGTATCATTCTTACTCTATTCAGGAATGATATAATCTTCTGAAGGTACAACTGGGTCAACTGTCACCTTGACTTGTTGACTTTGGTCGGGTATAGACCCAGAAGATTCACTCTCCATGAGAGGTGTTTCAACTGACGGTTGATTTAAGTCAATTGGTTCTTCAACAAGTAAAGGACTTGGGAAGAGTTCCCTGTAGCTGGATGGAAGTTGTTGCGGTGATGCAAGATGATTATCCAATAATATGTTGGCTTCATCCAAAAAGGGACAAAGGTGAAGGTGATGGTTCCCTTCACATAACCTACATGAAAATCTAACCTTTCTTGTCTATTCATGAACTTTACTATCACTATTTGAATGTGCATTATCAACATGATCTCCAGTCTTTCATGACATAGGATGGTGTGAACGGGGAGTCCATTCTCTCAAGGTTCAAGGAAAGAAAGGACAGACTCGAGAAAAATGGTTTCCCGCACAAATCATCCATGGATATTTGGCTTTGGAAAGTCTAATGTTCAGATTTTCTCCAGATGATGCATGGTTGCCCCCTTGCTGAATTGGCTTCTTCTTCTTCTCCTTCCATTTCTTCTTCTTCTCAGTCACCTGGTTCTTAACATTGCTACATTCACCAAGCGAAGAGGAAGAAAGGGAGGGAGAAACAAACAAAGAAGAAGGCAAAGGGTCAACATCAGTGTCCAATGGATGCTGATTTGATTGCATCGGAAATGCTTGATTTTGAACCACAGAGGTTGAGAATAGCCATACCAACAGGCCAATTGTAATTCTTGAAAGAGACAATGTCGCCCTATATAGAGCACCAATATTTCCCCAAGAAGAAAAAGGGCTAGGATTCCCCTCAAAATGGATTCCTTGATTGGTGGATCCTGGATTTGTCTTCATATATCTCAACCTAAGATCAACTAAGGAATAGGGATGTTATTCTGAATTCAATTAATTTTAATGACGCTTTGACACAACTTTTCTTTTCCAATTTTTAAGAGTCGAGAAGAAGCTAAAGATGACTCTAGTCCCCCTTAATTTTTAATGAGACTGAAGTGACAAGTGCTCAGATGGACCTCTTCTTTTAAAGAGTCGAAAAGGAATGAAAGTGACTACTCTGGAAAATATAGGTAGAGGGATTACCAAACGAATTGCAAAACTACAATATACACCTTGGTGATAAATTAAAGAGAAATTACCAAGGACTTGTGTATGACAGTCAATCTTTCCAAATGTTGTGTTCACTGCATTGCAATTGATATGGCGGCAGACACGGCTTCATATGGATAAAGGATATATGCTTATTGTGGTCTCCCAATATATACTCAATGGTACGGGCAACACGAGTCCGTGCTAACACTTGTCGTATCAGGGAGGAAGAATCACCCAACCTTCAATGAAAATGATAGTTACTACTTTTTATGACGCCAGAACACGTCTCTAGCCTAGACTTCTAGATGTGTTGTGTTAGGTTCCAAAGTGTTGTTAGGTTCATTGAGATTTATTTTAGAGTTGACATTGTTTAAAATTTTTCCTTTCAATGGTTCACCATGTGATGTTGATATGAAATTCCTAAAAATGCAATCTACAATGATAAACAATCGTTGTTTATTTCGATCAATGAAAATCTTAGCTACTAGGGAAAGAAGATTACAATTTCTTTCAAACAAAGAGAAAAGAGCACACACTAATGCAGTTTTCTAAATCAATTTTCACACACAAAATAAATGCAAATGCAAATGCATGTATTTATTTTCCATTCTCCTTAATTTGAAAAATTCCAAAGAGGAGAAACAAATGTAGCAAAGATCCGAAATATTTTACTCAAATCGACATTTCGACAATTTCTTTTTCAAAATACATAGGAAGACCAAATTACACTTTTCAATTTTGAATGAAAAAATTCTTTCGACACTTTGAATATCAACAAATCAAACAAAATACATGATGAAAAGTTCAATCGACTATTTAGGGAAGGAAGAATCAATGACATTTCTCTTTTTGACACAAAACGACAGTTACGACACTTTTTGTACCAAAGCAACAAATCGATTTAAGCAACTTTTCAACAAAGGATTGTAAATGATGGAAAAATACATAAAAACATTTACTAATCCTAATGAATTGAGGCTGATCTATGTGATGCAACGAGGTTTCAATAATGAGGCATTGTTCATAAGCAACAAAAAAACAACTAAACAAAGGTAAAAACAAGGACAAAAAACCCCAATTTCAAGAATGGAAATAAATTCAGTGAGTCATCGCTCCTGGGCTTCACATAAATAGGGATGAATCACACTTGACAGACTCAGGATGTGCGATGCATACTGGTTGATAGTGACAGACAGTGTGATGATCTAGGGAGCACAACTAAAGTGGGTTTTGGCTCAAATTTGCAGCTGATTTCAGTGAGTTAAGTTGAGCTATGAAGGACAGTAAAGAGCAAAGTACAAAGGCAAGTTTTGAGAGGTTACTGAGCTACCAAAAGGGGATCTAGAGTGCTTTTAAGTCAAATGTTTAATTCACAAACCAAACCAGAGATTGACTGAAGCAACATTCATCTACTATGCAATTGCAAAGCGAGAGCAGTTCAAAGGCTACTTGGTTGACTTCAGGCTCTGTCTATAGGTTACAAAATAACTAACAACAAAAAAAACATCTATTCGATCTCCACTGGAGTCACCATTTTGTTTCTGGGAAAACTAGTGTCTTTTCGATGACTAGCCCTCTAGGTTTGGCAGCTACCCTAGAAACAATAGTTCAAAGTAATTCTACAATTTATTCTATGCACAATATATATGAGAAATATGAGAGAACCAACTTGGAACTTCTGCTTAATCCTTTTCTTGATCTTTCTCCCCTTTGATAGAGCTCGCAACTCCTCTACGTACTTATCCTGCTTGAAGAGTACCTGTAGAAACATAATAGCAAAGAACCACCAAAGCATTCTGATCTATTGTATCATAAGCATTGCAGAATTAGCATTCACAAATAACAACATTCACAAGTGCCCATTTATATGGAAGAAAACTTGAAGAACTTTATTAAATAGAAGGGAGAATTACAACCTAGTTGTCTGATCTAGCATCATTCTCCCAGCATCAATCCCTCTTCACCTCATGAAATAGCAAGATTACACCAACAATACAATGCTCTTATCTCAAATACAAACTATCAACACTTCCTTGCAACTCACAACATTCCAGCCTCTAGATTTCTTAGATGATGGATCCATTTATAGATGTGTGCAAGGGTGTGAGTCATCTCTGGGGTTTTGATTAGTGTCATTCCTCTGTTACAATTGATTCTAGTTGTTACAATTGGTTCCAATTGGAGATTTATTGGACCTTGTACTCATCCTTGGGCGAATTTAGAGAGGCAAGTGTCATAAGAGAAGTTTCTAGAAGATTCTATGAGTATCCACTTAGCAAACTATCTCGGACATTTGTCGATCCTTGCCCATTGCACCCTATAGAAGGCCAAGTTATTATGCATCACACTTGAGCAGTGTACCACTCAGTATGTATCGCACCTTGCTAGTGAAGCAGTTAGTATGGTCTAGTTTAGGCCAATTCTGGATGGTTTTTTCAGGTGGAACTTTTGGGGAATGATGTAATCAGATGACCATGATCGTTTAGGGTATGAAACAACACTTTTAGGGGTTGAACAGCCCTAGTTTATCGACATATAAGATTGGGGTTGAAGTGCCCAAATATGTCTATAACAAAGTTTAAGAGCCACACATGCAATTGATATGCTTGCATGAGCAACAAATTCACCCATATCTGTAGCACCAGATATCACCCAAAAAGAGCACAACCATCGTCTGATACCAATATGTAACACCCCCTCCCAGGTCTACACAAAGGTACCATGTCAGTCGAGGTAAACATGAGGAGATATTCCACTATAATCAGATTTGACCTCCTATGTCACCTTAATGAATTAGAATCGACAGAACATCACATACAGTCATCCAACATCATCAACAGACCCCTAGGGAGCCAGGTCAGCCACTCAGACAACATGTTCCTCAGTCCCACTAATATTATACAAGTTGTAGCCCTGAGTCACTCTCATGCTATGGGTAACGGAGTGACCAACAACTCAAAGTCGCTCTCACAAGCTTGCTTGGTAGCAACTGTGGTCTAGAATTGCCAATTTCGTGCCAACGAGCCTGCGATTTGAGCCACTTTTCTAGTCCCGAATTCTAGCCTCTACCTAGATGTTGTTGTAATTTTAAAAAATGAATAAAATCATAACAATAATGTTGATCAATAAAAAATAACCCTCGGGAGTAAGCCTAAGCATCCCCAACTAGGAATGATATTTTGTCAAACACTTGGCATCAATGCAACCTATAGGTATAGGATACAAGACAACGCATAAATGATTGAAACAACTTATGAAACAGAACCAGAAGGATCACCTCCTTCTCCATTGAACTACTACATCATCAATTAGGTCTTAAATCCATCCATTTAATAGTTACAAGTAAATATATGAAACCACCATGACATAAACCAGTCATTAAACCATGCTTATAACCATCATAAAACCATGTAAATATCATAGATATGGTAGCCAATAAATCGACATATAAATCAGTGACAAATTAAGAGAACTTACCTTTTATTAATCACAAACAAATTCGACCAATTTTGGGAATTCCACATACCACTCCACCATAGACATGGTTGAACCAAATCTCTCTTTCAGCCAGTCATGCCCATGCCATATTCCAAGCATAAATGTGGAATCTCATATAACATCCAATCCAAGAACTATTAAGGGAATCTATAGGTTAAACCACCTCCACCCTCATCCAACCATGATCACACCAAAACTGATGCTCCAATAACAACCGAATAGAACTTGGAATGCCATCTGGAATCCATCACTATGCTTGAGGAATTTTCCATCTCCTTGTATCCAAGGCTTTATTGCAATCCAAACTAGATCACTAGGTCCTAAAACAAGACCACTCTTCGAGGCTTTAATGCAATCCAAACCTAGATCATTATTCCCTTAACCGAGGATTATCCCTCAGCCTTTACTGTGTATCTCACCAAAACTTCTCAATGCATTCCTATGGCTTTGGGAATGGAACTTGAGACCAACACTTCCTTGGAATACGAAATCCATCCAGAAAACCAAAGCCCAAAAACTAAAATAAACGTGCCAATATACCATGGCATCTGAAAAAATGCTAGGCTAGGTTGAAATCCACTATCATAAGCCTTCAAAACCATGCCACCAAGAACAGGAGAACCATACAGCAACACACAAAGCCACACATGTCCAAAGAAGCTAGGAAATCACACATGAAAAATATTACTTTCAAGTATTCCTTGTGAAGCTGGTTGATCCTGCTTTCCTTTCCTTCATCCTTTCTTTATTTTCCTTTTGTTTTCTTTCTTTTCCTTCCTTGATCCAAAGCTAGAGTGCTTCAAGAAAATCTATAAGTGACCAAGAGTGAGAGGGAGAGAATAATGAAAGAGCTCCAAAACTTGAACTAACCAAGATTACACTGCCTAAGCCTAACACTGAGCAACCTCCCAACCAATCCTCAGAAGCCTTTTTATCAATGTGGCCTCTAATTTCTTCATTTTCCATTATTTTCCTTCATTTTCGTTCATTTTCCTACTAACATGCAACCTGTGACCTTTCACCTTTCCTTTTCTCCTAATTTCCTTTATTTTCATAAATGAATGTGCCAAAAATTCCTTTTTTCCTTTTAATGTCATTCCCTTAGCCTTTTCCAATTTTCCTTAGCCAAAATAGACATCCAGTAATGCCCAATAGGATATATTTTCTTGATATTCAGCTTGGAATATGTGTCCCTTAATCGTGGTCTTATTTTTCCTTTATTTACTTTTATTGCATCTAATTTTCACTAGGGCTCCTACACAAAGTCAACTAGGACTTGAATTTAGTACCAACAACTTAAGAAAACCCACTTGCATAAGAAAGATGGCCATGAAGGGGTAAAATGTGTCCCTAAGGGATTTGAACCATAGTGATGAGTATGAAACACCCCTTATTTACCAACTAACCAAGAACCCATCGTGACACAGTCTAAAATGTTTACCATGAGGTAAATATAAATCAAATCTTGTTATTGGTCCCATAATTTATCATTACATTTGTAATAACTTAGCCTCATTTCAATAAAATGTAAATGGACACAGTTGAGAGAAAACTTGATTATCCCCAAAAGTGGCCACCAAATATGTAGCTTTTGCACTGAAAGAGAGGCTTGAGATATTATCATTTGGTGGTTGTGAATTATGAAAAATAAATAATTTATGAAGATAATCATCTTAATGTGTTACCCTATTCATGGAGATGATGTAACGCTATTCTGCAATAGATTACTGATCAAATGGTATAACATGACCCATGCATAAAATACCCACATATAATAACAAAAATAAATACAATGTATAGACTTTAAAAGGTCAAAGAAATTTACTCATGCTTACCTATAATAAATCTACATGGAAATAATGAAATTGGTTGCTATATAAAATATTAATGCTAAGAAGCGCATTATTCTTGGGGTTGACGACCCTTGCTTGTTATCCCAAAATATCCGTGAGGCACATGTAGGTAGGGGCTGACTTATGGCTCCTAGAGATGAATATTTAGTGATCATCTTACAATCCAAACCTAACTCATGTTCTCCTTAAGGCCTAGGAAGCAATGATTTTAAAGCATTGGCCAAGGTTCCATTCCCAAGCGTTTTACCAGGAATTGTGGGGGACCTGGAGGTAGAAGTTAAAATTATGACACATGGGGATGAATACAAAGTGTTTATATTATAAGCCCAATCCAACTCCTTAATTTTAACTTCTCCTTGAAGCTTGTGAAGCAAAGATTTCAACACCATTGGCCAAAGTTCCATTCATGAATGCTTTACTAGAAAATCATGAGGGTATATTGAGGTAGAATTTTAACTTATGGTATATATTCCATATTAAATACCCAAGTCCAACTCAATATTCCCCTTAAGGCCCGTGGAGTGGGAGGTTGACACTATTGACCTAGGTTCCATTCCAAAAGGCTTTACCTTGCACCTTAGAGTGTCCTTAGGACCCCTTGATGTAGGGACCAATTGACCTTGAGAAAGAAAAGCCAACCTAAGTCAACTACAGTAAAACATGGTGCAGACTTTGAATGTAATAGGGATAGTTTATAATATGCTCAAAACCATGGAATCATACATTATGCATATTTCTGGAGGTTGTGACATACTTCATATTTACAGGAGGAAACAACGGGGAAAATAAATACATACCTCGAAGGATTTGTTGGGATTTTGAGGACTTGTGGTAGTGTTAATGGTGGAGAAGGTAGTAGCCATTAAAGAAAATGTTTAATAATTAATTTCTTGAATATGAAGAAGCATGGAAAAATGCCTAAATTTGCACTTTTGATGACCTAGACTCCCTCAATTCTTCCTCATTTAAAAGGTTACTGAAACTATCACTGTACATAATATTTCAGAGCATGCTTTAGCAGAAATTATCAATATCTAAAACACTCAAATATCTAGGAACCACAGGGTCTATAATTTTTTGTGTCTAAGTTTCAATGGGTGTTTTCCTTAGCTTTGCCTCCAATTGATAACCCTCCAAATTTCAAATGTTTAACATACATCCATCTCGCCTCTCGATTTTTTTACATTTGGTTTACTATGGTCAGGGGTTTCAAGAATATTGTCCATTCCCTAGGGCTGAGTGAGGTGTGGAGGATTCTCGCAATCAGCCTGGAAGCTATAATGTTGTCCTTTTGAGAATATAATCTTGTTATTTGTGTCTTCTACCACTTCTCCTTTATTATGATAAATGGCCTCTCGAGCTCATCAAATGCCAACGCCATGCCTACAAATAGTAATGGAATGTAGCACAAATATTAAAGCCTAAACTATAAGGGTGGTTATAAAAAAATGAATTTTAAACCAAATACCTGAGGTGTGCATACTCGTCTATGCATGGAAGAAACTAAATGTGGGGTGGAAGGTATTAAGACAAAAGTTCAACATACCTTGGCACTATCAATTGACAGAAAACCTAATGGTGGCATTCCATATCAGTTTTGCTACAAATAAAACTCTAATTCACAAGTTTATGATATCTCTGGTTGGGAGGGTTTTGTAAAGAAAAATTAAAGAATAATTTTTTCAAAAATTCTTAAATTTTCCTTTGTAAAAAATAATCGATACAAATATTTTATTTTCACTTATATAAGATTATAGTTATATTTGAGAAACCAACTAGCTCTTACATGTTTTTGGCGGTGCATGGAGGATGCTATTTTAAGGAATTTATCTCTACTCTGTAGAATGAAATTCAAAGGTTTGAAGAATCCTGGGTCTATAACAATTACAAATCCAAGGTTGAATTTCTTGTCTGACCAGAGATCATGCCCCATCAGAGGCTATCTATGAGAATTATTGAAACTCTTCAGATTCTAAGATCCAATGGGTAATGGAATAGCAATAATTATTATAGCATTTCAAATCCTTTGTTGATACTTGAAGTGACCATGCTATGAATTCCCAAATGAGAAGGAATGAAATTACATAAGAATTGAAGAGAAGGGAACCCAACTCAATTCCAAATACCAAACCAGCTATATTAAGGGCTTGCCTTTACACTATCTTTATAATGCATCTTAAAATACATTAGATATGATTTGGATTAAGATTTCCCTTGCTATGCTATCCAATTTTGAACTAGAATAGCACTTTTCCAATAAATGGAGAAAGTGAATGTGACTAATTAAAGTAAATTGAATCGATCATGGGCTATCATAAAAAAAGGCACAAACCCATTTGAAATTTATGATTTCAAGGAAATTAGATAAGAATGACATGGACAACTTTATTGCACAAGGGTGTACAATTCCTTCAGTTTGGGGGTGATGTTGAACCTCATAAATGCCTTGGTTTTCTCATCTTCCACTCACATTTTCACGAGTATAAAAAACCCAACACATCCAATTTTCTAGATTTCTTAACCACCTTATTATATAAATTTGGCTTTAAATAAGTAATTCATTGCAAATTATTGTGTTTGTCAGTCTATATGAAGATTTTCAATGAAATTTTTTTGTTCTCGACAATTATGATATGTTTAAGGTTACCAGTGTTCATCAAAATTTTGTGTATAATTAACACCTACCACATAATTCCTTACAGAGAATGATTAAAGACAATTCCAGAATCTCTAGAATCATTTCCTTAGGGAAGCTACAAAATTCTTCTTAACTCGATAGCACACCAATTCTAGGGTGGAATTTTCAAACAGTAGTTAGGCTGACACATGGCACTCGGATTATAGGGCAACATAGTCACCACAATATCAACTCACCAACTAAAAGTATAATCTGTTAATTCTAAAAGTTTTTAGCTTTCATTTCCAAGAAGTTGTTAGTTATTCTTCAGAATTTGGGTTTATGAAGTTACTAGGTTATACCTGGGAATTCTATTCAGGAAGTTATTAGGTTATACTGTTGGCATTATGGTTCTGGTATGATTTCAGATGTTGTACTTGATGGCAACACCCATGGCATGGCTCTCATTTTGTGATAAAAATAAAGAAGTACGCAGGAGAACAGTTCAGGAGGTGCGTACCCGCAGGTATGCCATGCAGGGACCACGTCCAAATACGCGCATTACCCATCCATGAGGTGCGTACCCCAGTGCACACATTCCAAGGCAGTTAAGCGCCCACACGTGGGGTTTCTCAT
>APFE031663215.1:0-22688 GCA_000404065.3 Pinus taeda | reverse complement strand
TATTAAAATAGAAACAAATTAAATAATATCAATTTAGAATATCAAGTGAATGGATATACATTTAAAGTAAAAATAACTAATTTTCTTTATCTAATGATTTTGTTTTTATCTATATAACTTCGTTTTTATCTATATAACTTCTAAGTAAAACCTTTCACTGTGATATATATAGTTTATCTTTTTTAATTTTTTAATGTTTAGGAAGATTACATCTTCATCATATAAATCTAAATCTAGATGTCATTTATTAAGAAATTTAGGATTCATTGAAATTATAAATTTAAAGTGCACTATACACCATCTAAATATCCCAAATTTAAAAAAAAAATACTGAATCCTCATATATAATAAAAAAAATCAATTTAAACAACATAAATCAAAATTTCATTACAATTTTTTCATTAAATTATAACCCAAAACAATTTCATTACAGTTTTTTCACTAAATTATAAAACAAAAAAAGCAACTCCTTTTCCTTCCTGATTTTTAGTTTTTCATGGTTTCTCTATCTGTAAAGATCGTGGGCCATGTGATTGAATTATTTTCTTTCCTTTGCCGCGTTAAACTATGAAGTGATTATTTCTTTCCTTTGCCGCGATAAAGTATGAACGAGATGAGCCTTGCGCGCAACGACCTACGCGGATCAGCTAGATATATAAATGAGACGTATATGTACTGAGGCAAGTCCAGACTCAATTTTATCTAACCAAGGGAGGGTAGGTCCGTGATCAGTAGTCAGAGTTATTGGGCCGTCCCACTCAAATGGAAAATATCGAGTATTCACCTCTCCGGTATCAGAGGAATACACCTGCGCGGATGCCGATGATAATTGTTGACCTGTGTACAGCAGGCTGTTGGAATTCTCAAGTACCCATTATTACCATCTCAATGATAGATTAGTTCATCGTATTACAATTTTCCGTTTGTGGTTTTCGTTCATAGCCTTGCGCGGAGTTCAACCAGGGTTCAATATTATAACGGCCTCACGTTCTACATTCGTTGACTGCAAAAGATTACAATACACAGTAATTCTCTCTTCTTCATATCGGCCTTGATTTGATACTGTCAGTTTAGAAAAATCCAATAGCGTCAGTTTATGGCCTTTTGATGTTTTTTGTTTTATTACAGGCAGGTCTATATTGCAATAGTTTTTTGTTTTTGTTTTTGTTTTTTTTTATAGAATTGATAAGTGGTTAAAAAATGTTTTTTTTTAATTAAAAATAATTTTAAAACTTAAAATTTAAAAATAAGATTTTTTTATTAGTTAATTATGATGTTTATCTATGAAAAAGTCTAAATAAAATACATAAAATTGATACTCGTAGTGTAATAATTATGATGTATATTACTCTTTTACAATGTACCATCAAATCTCACCACTCTTGATTTATGAATTGTTTAATAAAATAATCCTAAACTTCTATAGAAACAACATTAATAGCTACTCCCTTTGTTAGTGGTGTATGAGTATATTGACTAAAAGCATGTGTATGATGTTTGGGATTTCATATCATTAAGGTTATGTTTCCAATATTTAATAGGTTTGTTTTAAAAATTAAAATATTCAGTCTATGATTTAAAAAAAAACATCCATTCAATAAAAGTCACTAATTCAAAATTTTAATCGAAGAATAATGGTGGATATCGAAGGTGCGAGTGCACTTGCATATTTTGAAGTGATAAAGATTGTTGATGACTGCAATCCCTATCCCATGCTACTGGGAATATATTAGGCCACTGACATGAATGGAGTGATAAATATAAAGAAGCGGAAGCTGATTTTGAAGAAAAAGTCACTACGCGTAGTGGTACGTTTAGACCCTGCTGAAGGATCACACTACATAAAGCTAGTGCACGACTACGAGAGCGACGACAATATTGACTGTATCTACAAGATAACCACTCAAGAGTAGGACTGGTGAATCCAACAGCGGATGGCAGGATTTCATGGGAGCGGGAAAGCTCCTGCACCTCAGATTCAGATGAGGAGATAGAATGATGGTAGGATCGGTTACACGAGGTAACTGCGCTCAACTGAAACACGATGACAAGGTCAATGTGCTGCGTGGAAATAGAGGTAAGAGATTTGCCTATGTATGATGGGTTGAGTGAGGTTGATGATTTCCTAAACAAATTTGAAAGAGAAGTACCGGAATAGAAGTGTTGCGATGCTCTGAAATGGGCATTGCGTGCTACGCTTGCAAAATGGTGGGGTACGCATCAAAGAAGTTTTGAGGACTGGCGTGAATGCAGAAGGATGATGCGTATGCAGTTTGTAAAGCCTCAGATACAGCTAACAAAATAGTATGATAGATGGGATGATCCACGTGCACACTTCATGAAATGGACCAAGGTCTACGGGGAAAAGCCACAACCTGAATGGGTGCACCTATTCTGTCACACCCTGGATATCATACCCATGAATTCGTATATTGAGATGGAGTTCTGCCATGGCATGAGTGAATGGGATATCTTGTGTGAAGGATTCTTTTTCACCTTCACATTTGAGGATCATTGGTGGGATACTATTGATGATGTGTTGCAAGTAGCAAAAGCAGTTATCTTCAAAATACCTCAGGTGCCAATGGAAGTGCTGCAGCTGAAATGCGTGACCCAACTGAGCTGTGCACTATAGTGTTACAATGTAAACATTGAGGAGGATGATGAATATCCCTAAAAAATCCACATCCCAGACATTGAAGGCTATCGCGAGGTTCAAAGACCATTGATTGAAGATCTTGACATCACTGCTCCGGTCAAAACAAATAAAGTAAACATTGGGACTGAGGTTGAACCAAAGTATGCAACGCTCCGTGACTATTGGGATGATGCCACAATGGATAAGGTCACTGAGTTACTTTGTGAGTACCAAGACTTATTCCTGACCAAGATCATTGACTTGAAAGGGATCGTTGGCGATTTAGGGATGATGAGGATCACCTTGAAACCTGACATGAAACCAGTTAAGGAGAGGCCTTACCGCTTGAATCTGAAGTACAAGGAAAAGTTCTATGTAGAATTAGACAAAATGCTCGCGGCTAGAATTATTGAACCGGTGGAAGAATCCGACTGGGTAAGCCCTTTGGTAGTACAGGAAAAGAAGCAAAAGGGTGAGATAAGAATATGCTTGGACCTCAGGAAATTGAATGATGCTTGTATGCACGACCCATTCCTCACCCTATTCACAAATGAAGTATTAGAAAATGTTGGCGGACAAGAAGCATACTCTTTCACGGACGGGTTCTTAGGGTACCACCATATGAAAATTACGCCGAAAGACAGGAGCAATACCACCTTTGCAAATAAATGGAGTTGCTTTCAATACACCGTTATGTCGTTTGGGTTGAAGAACACGCCAAACATATTTTCACGCATAGTTGTTGTCACATTCAAAGAATACATCCACAAGTTCTTGGAGGTCTATCTGGATGATTGAACTGTTTTTGGATTGGTTAAGAACCACGTAGAAGGCTTATGCTTTATGCTGAATACTTGTTGACGACACCAGATTGTGCTGAACCTTAAGAAGTCTACATTCCTTGTTCCCTTTGGGAACCTACTAGGGTATGTGGTGTAGAAACAGGGACTAATGGTAGATCCTGCGAAGATTGCAGTAATTCTAAATTTGGAAGCACCACGAAGTGTGAAATAGTTTCACGCTAACTTGGGACGCACATGATACTATAGGAAGTTCATTAAAAGCTATGCCTAGGTCACTGTGCCAATGGATAAATTGTTGAAAAATGATGTCACATTCTGTTGGAATGATTACTACATGAAGAGCGTGGATGTATTAAAAGAGAAATTGACCTCCACGCCAATCCTAGTCTTCCCAAAATGGGATTTCATGTCCATGTTGACACATCGTGTATAGCGCTAGGAGCAGTATTGACACAAGAGGCTGGAGAGGGCTTGAATCACCCTATCGCATTTGCGAGTTCTAGGTTGTCTAAATCAGAAAATAACTATTCCACAACCAAACGTGAGTGGTTGCCTATGGTGTACACTCCAAAAATACTAGCGCTATTTACTGGGAGGACATTTCAAGATGTATATAGGCCATTCTGCGCTAAAATACTTGGTCAATAAGCCTATATTGGGGGCGTGCATCTATAGGTGGCTCTTATTGTTTCAAGAATATGACTTTGAGGTCATGGTAAAGCCTAAGCAATTGAACGCAAGACTGGATCACTTGTCACGTATTGAGACAGGCGAGAAACCTACTAGTATGGAGGAAGGATTACCTGATGCACAAATCTTTGCTATGTGTGTTGTGGATGAAAATTTCAAATATATAATCCACTTTCTGACAATAGTGACTGCGCCAAAGGAATACTTCATTCAACAGAAGAAGGAATTGGTGGTGCGCATGGTAGATTTTTTTTGTCATTGTGGGGCACCTAAACAAAATGGGAAATGATGAGATATTGCGAAGGTACATACCTAAATTTGAATGAAGTCAGATCGTCGTAGAAGCACATGGGGGCACTATAGGAGGACACTATGTAGGATGAGCAACAACACAAAAGATTCTTCAGGATTCAAAAGCACACTGTAAGGCCTATGATATCTATCAAATGACCGATAATCCATCACGAAGGGACAAGATGCCTTTGCATCCACAAATGATGCTGTAGCCCTTCGAAAAGTGGGCAATCAAATTTTTGGGACCTATCAAACCTAAAGGAAAATGAGTGTGTGTTACATCATCACCACGACGGAGCACCTGACATGCTGGGTGGAAGCGCAGCCGGTCAAAGGACGCACAACTACTATGGCTGTGAATTTTTTGTTTGAACACATGTTGACCTGATTTGGTTATCTGAAGATCTTAATGAGTGGTCACTGTACACATTTCCTAAATGAAACCATTAGCATGCTCACAGAAGAGTTCCAGGTGTATCATCACAAAAGCACACCATAGCGCCCATAAGCCAATGGGACAGTAGAAGAATTCAACAAAATACTGGAGACTACACTAACCAAAGTGTGCAATGCACAACGAAACGATTGGGACCTACTCATACCTGTAGTACTATGCGCTTATATAACCACGTGCAAGACACTGATGGGACAAACACCTTTTTGGTTAGTTTATGGCGTGGAAGCTATCATGCCAATGGAGTATATTGTACCTAGTCTACAAATAGCTACACTCACAGGTATGACAGACCATGAAGCTCTGGAAGAAAGGCTCATGCAACTGGAAGAACTTGAGGAGGAACGGTTCTTAGCTGGTTTTCATCAGCAGGTACAAAAGCATCGTGAAAAGGCCTCACACGATTGCCATATTAAGTTGCGCACATTCAAGATAAATGACTTAGCGCTGCTGTATGATAGTAAGTTTGAAAAGTTATATTGTTTATATGGAAATTATTATGCATATTAATTTAGTATGGTGATGGTCATGTAGAATTTTTTGATGACATGGATGTGGGACCTTCCCCCTTTTCGATTCATTACACACTCCTAGTTTTTAGAAGCCTACTTTCATTTTCCTTTCCTTTGATTTCATTGCGCCTACGATTAGTTATGAAAACTAAATATTTAAAGAAATGAAAATATTTATCTAACTGTTATGAGCTCATCTTGAGTACAAATATTGGTTCTTACAAGGAAGACATGATCCCTCAATTGCTACACAAATTGGTATGAAATAAAATTTATTCTTCACTTGGGTATTTGATTTTGTTCTTAGATATTTGTATCTTACAAACTTTGGTTTGTAGGGCTTCATTTAAATATAAGCATTGATGGATGATAAACAATTTTTCTTGTTGTTAGAGGTATCTTTCATTTGAATCATTGATGATTAAAATATGTTGCACTTTTGTTGATACTGATACATTCACTCCTTTTTTCAGTTGTAGATCATTGGCTAAGCACTTTTTTTGAATCAGTTGTAGCAAGATTTAATTTTTTTTGTTCACAGTTGTTAGAATTTGACTTATGTGGCCTTGAAAATGTGGGCATTCGTTAAGGGATCTAAAGTGTAGATTCTTTAATCTGCTGATTTTGTTTTTATTATATCTAAATATTATTCTTTAAATTAATCAATAAAGGATCTCCTGTTGGTTTTTCCATCTACTGTTCTTATTTTTTTATATATTTCATCTTCTTGATTTCTATGACATGTGTATTTTTTGGGCATGGAATCCCCCCCAACGCATGTTTGGGGCTCAAATCCCAAGTTTTAACCCAATATTGTTGTAAGGACTCCAGGAATTGTGGGCGCAGAGTGCGAAATGTATGATAGAGTCAGAGGGTTGTCTGCCCTAGTTTTGTAATGTAATGTCAGCTGAATAGACCTACCTATGGTTCACAGACAATGGGATTGTATAAATAGTGCGAGGCTTTAAGAAGAGAAGAACAACAAGTAAACTAAGGGATTGAGTCACAAGGGTAAAGTGTGCCTTTGGGTTGTAGAGTAGGAGAAGGATTTGCAGCTGAGTGCGCAAAGGCCTAGTAGTCCACAGCTGAGTACACAGTCCCCTGTAGCTGAGTGCACAGGGTAGAGTCAAGTCTCTAACCAAAGAAGGAATTAATAAAGAGAAGTTTTATCATAATTATGTGTATCTGTTCTTGGGTTGATGCATGTTTGATATAATTTGCAAATATACTGTTTATTTATTGCGCGCACCTGTATGAATGGTTTATGTTGTTAAGTATAACTTAGAAGCACACAAGTAGGCTAAAATAATCAACTAACAATGAAATACTAGTAAGGACTTGGGTAATAACAGCATTCGGCTGCTGAGTAGGGCTGCGTGAAGGCAGTATATCAGGCTGCGAGGTACGAGAAAGTGTGCATCATGACGTGTGCACAGGGTCAAAATACAAACCACTTGAACTCATCAGACATCTCCAGGGTGTGGAAACCTAGTTCTAGCACCCTCCCATACTGCTTCGAGTGAGACCTCATTCCGCGCTCTGTGGACTATTGCCGAAAGGACCAGTAGTACCAAGATTTGTTTGGCTAACTTAACTCTGAACCTGGGTTAGGCCCCAATAAGCCAAAAATATTATACATTGTATATTTAATATTTATGGAACTTTACTTTAAACATAGGTAGTAATGTATTTGTACTCAACTTTTATTAAGTTCTTTTATGATAATATTTATATAGTTTCAATCCATTGAACATCTTTAAATTCCTTATATGTATTTTACTCTTCCATTTGTTTTCTTGACATACATATCCTAGTGGTGTTCTGTAAATATTTTTATCTTTTGTTTACTTTGAATTTGTATATCATTTTTAGAACTTTATAAACCAGATACCATTCCTAGATTCTTGGCTTATCCAACTAAGAATTCATAAGGGTTTAAATTGATTTGCGTATTAAGAAAAATGTCACAAAAATTTCTACACTAACCAAGTAGTTTGTCAGCCACTTTGCATAGTATATTCAACAACCACAAATCTAACATCTCCCTAAGGAAAACAAGGAGTACAAAGCACATCGTTCTTAAAAAAACAATAAAGGAATAACCTGCAAGATACTCTCCAAAATTCTCTCTTAGGGTGATTAGGAATTAACATTAGAATAAAGAAGATCCAGTAAGAGACCCTTCAGAGGAAAACTTGGGATTATTAGGGTGTAAGTCTTACAAATGAAGGTGTGAGAATTAGTTTTGTTAATCTATCAACACATCCATCATTGTTGCAAGTACCATCACTTTGTGAGGAAGCCTCCAAGATAATTTTAGCTATGATATTAATATCTACCTCAATTTCCCTAGACATTCCCCTCTATACTCACCTAGGAGGAATCTAGGATAGGAAACTAAGTTTAAAGCTCATATTTAGTGACTAGGGGGTAATCATTAGTTATAACCACACACATGGGTAGAGTATCTTTGTCAACAACTTCAAAAAGAGAAAATCTAAAGCGAACCATTCCAAATAGAAGTCTTTATATGTACAATAGTCCACAAACATCAAGATAAGATAAGAGATGATATCTCCCTTTACTTACCGAAATGTGACCTAGTGCTCTAGTCTTGTGTTAGAGGAACTTCCCTACCACTACTTATACTATGTTGGACTTTTTTCACTCATTAATAAAATTTTATGTTTACTTGAATGGTCTTGGAGAATCAACTATGCAAACCTAATCAATGCTCTAAAAACCCTAAACTTGTTTGTGTTAAAACACAAAAATAAAATGTCTAGTATGTTTTAGATTTAAGTCTAATGAATTTTTGTTTACTCAAGCTATATAAGTGAAACAAACTAGACTAAAAAAACCAATTATAAAAATATTGACTAAAAATGCAAGTGTTCATTCTTCAATGATAAAATTGATTTCTTCTTTCTTTAAACTTTATGTAAAATAATCCTATGAACTATTTTTTAAATGATTTTTTTTTTCAAAATGTCAAACAAAAATACCTAAATTTCTAAAATATTTGAAATTTTCTCAAGGCCTATCCACTATGAATTATAAAAAATTGAATGCAAGCAAGAAGGTAAATATGAAAATTCTCACTAAATCCTTTTATCTTTTCAAATATGAATTTAGTAACAAGATGAAAGGACACAAGTTATTGAAGTAAACAAACAATTTTCTCTTTTCATTTTTGTAAAATAATGAAAAGAACCACAAACCCTAATGTGAAACAATAAATTTTTTCTAAAGTTTGAATTCATTTCCATGGTGAGAGATGTGAGGAACCAAGCTTCATAAAAAGAAATCTGAGACTTCAAGAAAATTAAAAGCATAGACAAAGAATCACCAGACACATAACAAATATGTCTTTAAAAAAAAATACACTTTTTAGACACAAAAGATCATAACCTTAGAAATGAAGGGTAATTTCTTGTATTAAATCAAAATGCAATTTAAGATTCATCAAAATGCTTCTAGAAACTAGGATATAGACTAGTGTCACAGTAAACATTAGGAAAAGATACAAATTCCCTTTAGTAATGCCTTCTATTTTCAAGTATGTGCACATTTTTCTGCCTTCAATACATACATAATTGTTGTTGAAGAAACACACAAGCATATTCAATTGTTCTTCAAGAATAATGGATATATACTTGACTATTCTTCAATAAAGGAGTGTATGGAAGACACTTATACAAAAACTTAAAACATGGGATAAAGAAGTAAAGAAAGTGAACTATGAATAAGAATGAATCTAGCAATTACTAACAAGAAATAGGGAAAATAAAGTTTATACTAGCCCTAAGAAACTAGCCTATTCATAAGAGAGAAACATAGATAAGTTCCTCCCTAGTGGAGTCACCAGTTCTATTTATAGAATTTCTTCCTATGGTTAGGGTTACAAACATAATAGAGTAGAAACAAAAATCATTCATTCGAATCTAAAAGAACAATATAAATATTTATTAACTATTGTGTAAGGGTAGAAGACTTTACCCAAAAAATTGAAGTCTAAGGAAGATTTATATTCCAAATCTTATTCCTTTGAACTTTTCCTAAATAACCTACATTCACAAAGCAAATGAATAGGGAACAATAATATATTTAATGATAACTCAGTTGCATTGAATGAAATAAATCAACAAAACAAATCTTGATGTCATAATTGCATTATGAAAACACTAAATTGGAATGGAAAGGAATGATTTTCTTATTAAAATAATTGACAACAATATAAAGTTTCGATTACATTTGGTCCCTGGTGAAGGAACTACATATAATTCTCCTATAGGACTCCCCACCTTGGGACACTAAATATCTCCACCGCAAACTCTTCTTCTTCTAGATGAAGAGAGAAAAAGAAAAGGAGTCCCTTTAAAAATCCTAAAGAACAATAGGAAGACAAGGAAACAATGGTTTCCAATCTGAGGAATATCTTAAAATCTCAAGGGGATTATAGACAGAGGCAATAAGAGAGAAATTGTTGACATAAGGGTACTTGTTTCTCTCCTCCATCCACGTCATCATTAAATATTCTTAAAAAGTAATTTAGGTCATTGGGAATGGTCTACAAGAGATTCACTCTAGGAAAAATCAATAAAACCCTCCCCAAAACATGCAATAACATGGACTTTTAAATTTTTTGGTGCAAAATGAAGGCATATGATAACTTCATAAAGGGTACTAGCATATAAATACATCTTTCTTTCATAAGAGTCATGTACATTCATATTATGCCGAACAAATGGCACACGTGCGAACACACGTTTTATTTTTTAAATATCTTGTATAAAGGAAAATGTCTATAAAAGGGAAATGGAATGATAAATTTAGGCCAAAACATGAATCTTATAATAAGTTTGACAAAATATGCTATAATATCTTCGAATAATTGCTACTTTTCCAAATGATCTTTTATTGTTATTTGGGTGAGAGATGTGGTGGAAGCTTCCTTGTAGCTAAATAGTTATAAATATCTACAAATAATGGTGTGTTAGTAAATATCACAAAAATATCTTCATCAAAGAAATCATCCTCAATGTTAGGATGGGGAAGTTTGAGGAATTATAGGAACCCCATAATACTAATGGAAATTGCCCAAAACACCAAATTTCTAAAGGAAATGGCCAAATCCTAAGAAGCCAACTACTGTAGATACTAGACTATGCCCGAAAGAGCTCAAAAGTACAAATAGATCTTATCTTCCATAGATTCTAGGTAAAAGAAAGGAAATGGCTCCAAATGCCAAATTGCATGAGAAAGCTACATACCAACTTTAATCGTTAAATGTCGAGATAATACAACAAGATACAAGTATGTATAAACTCATAGAATTCATCACAACATAATGTTCATAAACTAGGTAGCCCTCAACTCTTACTAGAAATTCATATAAAACACAACATATAACTTGAAATCCTAATAAGTAAGTTAACTCACTATCATGGTTATGGTAGTGAACTACCTAGACTCATAAACATATAAGATAAATGACAACTTATGAGATAACAGGTTAGTTCTGAGTGATTTTTAGAGCACCGATCATAAGCGTATAAGACAACTTGCAATTCACTAAGAATATTGTAACCACATCACTCAAGCAACTTATTATCACTATAGATATATAAGCTAGTTGGTCAACTATGATTTCCCCACTTTTTCCACCCTGAAAGCATCAATATGGATGACAAAGGATATAATGATCTAATCTGGATTGGGATTTATACCACTAATCGAGTAGATCATCTATCCCAGGCATGGGGTACTAGTTGTTGAGCATAATTTTGTTTAATTACCTATAGCGAATACAAATTTGCTAAGTCTCGTCCTAATTTGGCACAATGATGATGAGTGACCCACATGGTGAGTTACCTTGTCAAAGGACACCTTGTTCCTATAGTTGTTGCAAGTGATTCTTCACCCCACTTGATTCTATAACAGAATGTCTGTACAACCCAATGTTTGGCAATGACGAGTCCAATAATAGTTGGATCTCATGCTCCACTTCTCTCTTAGGATGTAGTCCTTTAGGATCATAGAATGCATCCTTGTATGTCTGCAATAAATCTTCAAGTTGTTGTTTTTGTTCCTTAGTACACCCCTTTGATGATGAATTTTCTCTCACTGACTCTTACACAAACTAATTTTCTCTTAAATATAGTAAACCATATATGTTTCTCAAATTGATCAATTTCTTAACTTGGTTGCACCTTACCAATGAAGTTTTGGACTTGCCACTGCGCGCCTTGATGCTTAAGGATTTTCCATCATTGAAAAGGTGGTATTGTTTGGATCTCTTCATGAAAATTACATCCTGCATGTACATATAGGGACTTCTAAACACCGCTCCATGTACATCAATGGGAACTACCTCTAGTTATACTTCATTTTCAAATTTAACATTGATAGAAAATATGACTTTACAATGTTCAATTACCTTTAATTTTGCATCATTATTTACCGATCGTAATGGATATGGGCTTGGATAATCATGAAATTCAAGTCCCAATTTGTTGACAAGATTTGTTCAATGAGATTTTCTTGTGATCTTGAGTTGAACAAAGCATTAATTTTCATCTACATAACCTGTATCTTTATATTGAAGAGTATGATATTTTTTTCTCTTCGTTTTGCTAAAGGATACTTAAATTTACCTCTTTTGCGCTGATGTACAAAAAATTTGACCAAGTTTCATTCCAATTGATTACTTCAATCTATGGCCTTTAGATTTTTCTTATTAGTATATTTCTTTTTTTTCTTTGGGATGAGCACATGATACAACTTCCAACGCTTATCCTTTATATGACCCCCAATGTTACAATGGTTGTAGGGACATTTGCAATAGTGTGTTGTGGCTATTGTCCTTTTGTACTTTCCCCATTTCCACTTCTTCTTACCCTACTTAGAAGCCTCTTGGTTCTCTTTCTACTTGGACCCACTTGAATTACCTATCTTTTGCCTATATTCTATAGGTTTTTTTCCTAGACACAAACCTCATCCACCAATATGGGCTTGAAATTCATCACCTGCTTCCACATACGGCTCTATAGACCCCCCACAAATACTTGAGGAATATGTTTAACCTATTTTGGGAGATACCCAACATTATGTACATCTCTTTAAATTCTATGGTATACTCTTGTACGTTATTCCCATGTCTGTGTCTAAATTAATGCCATTGGATCCAATGCTCATCTACATACTAAATAGGGTGAAATTATGGCTTTAGTTTTGGAATCCTCCCAAATAGCTACTAGTGGGTCTCCCTCCAACCACAAGGTATCTATATGGATTTCTCACCAAGTTAGGGCAGGGTCCTTTAATCTCAACCAAGAAAACAAAATATTTTGTTCTTTCTCTATATGATGAATACTAAAATAATCTTCTAATTTTTGCAACTAGTGATTTAGCTTCCAAGCATCAATCTCATCTTGATATGAATTGTTGTTTACATCCACTTTCATTTTGAATAAGGACTGTGAATGGTTCAAAATACTCTAACTAGGTTGATCCTTTTTGGGTTATTTCTTCGACTCCCTTTCTAGTTCTTCTTGATGTGCCAATTTCCCTTTCAGTCTAACCTCTGCATTAGAACCTCCAACTTCTTCGAATAACTCAAGATTATTGATCAAGGTTTCAATGGTGAGGCTCACATTATGATTTATATCTATGACTTGTGCTTCCAACCATGAAACCCTCTCCTCTAGTGGATCTTGAGGGTTATTGACAAATTCATTAACCATTGTTAGGGTTTTGTGACTTTTGGCTTAGCCGATCTAGATCCCTAAGACATCCCCACAATATATCCAAAGATACATGCTTTGGTACCAATATAATATGTACATCTCCATGGATATTCCACTAGATAGTTAATCACAACAAATCTAATGAAATTGTACTTAAAATTTGAAATCTACACTATGAGGGTTAATTTCTCTTCAGACTTTTGGATTTATTAAATTATTGTGTTATGATTATGCATGCAATAGATAAAATATGTAGAAAATATAGAATAGCGAAATAAAACTCAGCAACCACAATTGACACAAGATATAACCTCAGAAACCCTTTAAGAAGAAATCCTAATTGGAAGATGAGGCTTCTTTCCCCTCTTTCTTTAAATTGAAAATGGATGCAAGTACAAAGAAGTGAGACTTGTAGCCTATGGGACAACATAATGCATAAAACCTTCCAATTTTCTCTCTGCATGTCCACTCTTGGTTGCTATGTTCATTTATAAAACAATATGCACTCAAATAGAATAGAAGCCATTTTCCTCTCAGTGGCCCATTTATAACACAAGTTGATAGCCTACTAGTGGTTACCTTTAATTCCTTCAACTCTTAACTAGAGTTGCAATATGGACTCTTCTATTTTCTTCTTCATCATGATCATGTGGCTAGAGCCTTTCCCATGAAATAATGGGGTTTGACATGGCATCCTCTTGTGCATATAAACTATGGTTGAGGCTATGCTTGCACTATTTGAAAGATATCTTTGTAGAGGAGATGTTCTTAACTAATAATTTTTTACTCCCAAAAAACATTATTTGATGCCTCAAACTACTTCAGGAAGGTTTGATTAAACCCCATTTTTTCAAACTAGGCCCCATAGGTTAAAATGGTCATGTGAGCTAATTCATTTAATTTTTCTACTGTAAAAGCATCGAGATAGATGCAAAAAAATATAATGATCCATTTTGGATCAATTATTCACCAGTCCATCACTAGTATGAATGATTATTTCATGACACTTATTATCTCTACTCCTCACTAACCATCTACATATATAGATGGAATTAATCAAATTATCAACGTTTATCAATAGAACAAATATGTTTCCATCCTAACATCCTAACCTTGAACTCATTTTTATGCTAAAATAACTCCTCGACAGATGGTAAGTTTTCATTCACTCCAACATCAACCCTCCATGCTTCATCTCCCATTGGTGAAAAAAATATTTTCCTCCCCATTATCTTGTTAGCCATCCATGTGTAGGGTCACTAAATTTTTCATTTTTAAACTTTTGTTGTTCAACTAAATGTCATCTCTCTCGCTATGTTGTCCCAACACTACAATCCTCAATTTCCCACTAGTTATTCACATGTATGGTAAATGCTTCCCCCTGTGATTGGAACATCTTTATCCATAATGTTGGCTTCTATTTTTCCCTCACTAGCTGATGTCTTGATCCTATAAGACTTGTCCCTATAATGTTGTAGTGTAACCTCATCTCTCATGCCATTTAACTTATCAATGTTGTGATACCTCCCTCTGTATCTCATATATCATGTGGTCTGCCTAGATCATGTATCCTAGGCTCAAATTCTCTTACATTCCTTTCCATACAAACTAGCATTATGCGGCTCACATAAATTAGGTAAGCTTGAGACTAAAAAATGCACCTATGACAAGACATCACCTGGTTTGCATTCATTCAAACTATCTCCCATGATTGAGTCATTTCTTTAAAGCATTAAAAAATCACGAAACACTTAAAGTGATGAGATAACCATAGCGAGAACATTTATTTAGGTGGAGAATCACAAAATTAAATACTTTTGCTAGGCTGGGGCTAAGATTCAAATAAGTTAAGAGATTATGGCATAGGAACCCCTAGGTTAAGAACATACATTGAAATATATGAGGACTAGGAGTTTCAAACAATGACATACTCATAAATCAATATCTCTATCCAATAAATTATCCTCCACAATATTTCATTCTTTGTCCTCCGAGAGTCCCAAAATAGCTAAAAGTTTACTCATTAGTATGGTCACCTTCAGTAAATCCACAAAGTTTTTCCAGAGTTGTCAAGCCACCATATATAGCCTAGACCAAGCTTAGAGCATCTATTGGGTAGGCTAGGAACAATTTGAAATCATGGCCATGGTGCTTTGGAAAGATAAGAAGAAATGGGAAGAAGTAGAATATGAATGATGCTCTTTTATATTATGAACAAAGATGTGGGAGAGTATTACCTCACCTTAGGTTAGAAGCTACACCCTCATATCCACAAATGATGGTTATGAGGGACCCCATGCCTTAGCTTTAAGATCCTGAACCCGTTTTTTAGTTAGAGAGTTGAATGATTGGGTTTAGTGTGCTTGTATTCAGGAAATAGTCATGGACCCTGCCATGAATCACTCCATCAAATATTGTACTTACAATGAACAAATCTACTCATACAACCATAAAGGGAGGGAAAATCATGTTTTCCAAGTCTCTGGGGATTTTGAGAAAGCATCAATTTAAGTGACATATCTTCATGTGGTGGATTGGTTTAGTTTTTGAACTTTCTCTTGGATGCCATTCATCATAGTGTCTTTACTAGTATCCAATGTCTTATACATATCAATTTGAGCTAGTGATGTGCCATCATTGATCCTATTTTTAGATTCACGCATCAATTGGTTCCCATAGTTTTATCACTTGAAAATTTGAAACTATACCACCAATGTTTGATGACCAGTAATCACCAAAAGCATATTGTTGTTGGCATAAGATACAAATATGTACTTCATTATCATACACTTCGAGATAAAGAACGAAACATTTCCTAATTATTGATCTTAGCTCCTCTTCCAATTGTAGAATGCCATTCAAAACTCAAATTATAATGTTTGTTTTTCAACAAGTGTTTAAAAACAAAAACTCTCAAGAGTCCCACTACACAATAGAACAAAAGAAAAATGAAAATGAAGCCTAAACAAGAAGGAAACACTCAAGACAAGAATGAGATATAGGAGTCAAAGGAGACCATCAAATCGTGGATATGCAGTAAAGAACAACCAAAAGTTGTAGGAAGAGTAATAACACAATGAGATTTATTCTAAGAGGCCACCAACTGGAGACTATAATTGATTGCATATGAAATGGGAAGATGTGAAATTAGTAATAAGTAATATGCGTCCTCACCATGTCAATGAAATTAACTTCTTCGTTTTTTTTCTAGGAGAAAAGAAACCCAAAATTTTGTTCATCCAAAAGAAGAACAAAGTTACATATTTCATATGTTGCATGTGTTCGAACACCTCATGGCTAAGAAAAAAAGCAAGAATGGGGAAAGATACCTATGCCACAAAAAATGGCTAAGAAATGAAGTCAAAAAACCCTAGCAAACATTACATGAAATCTGAGGATAACTATAACTGGGCATAGGCCACCCTGATAACCCATGAGAAAACCCCCAAAACCAAGCCTCAAACAAAATAAAATAGGCATCAAAGCCCAAGAAAAACCCATAGTGACAACTAAGCAAGAAATAGTACAAACATCCCCTGAAAAACACAAAAATGATGACGATTGGAGGCACAACAATGACACACCCAAATGAGACCATAAGCAAAAACCTGGCCCAGAGTAGAGCGATGGCATCAAAGACACCGACAAAAGCACCAAAGGCCAAAACAACACACACAGAAGGCCATAACAAAGCATCCAAACCTATTGCAAAGAGAGCCCGAACAAAAAGATATCAGCATCACCAGCAAAGGATTCATACCCTGGAAACACAAAAGCAAAGAGGCATGAACTAGAGGGCCAAGTGGCTAGTGTTTAGTCACCCAACCCTCTACTCCCTCAACTCTTCCCTTTTTATGTCAATGAAATTAACTTAATCCAAGGGAGATTGAAATTTCGTGTGGCCAACACATGCACCATAACCACTGTATCTCCTTTAGTTAATTGTGTTTCTTACTAATAGTTACATTTCAAAACTAGAACCAAATTAAGGCTCTTCACTAATCCCCCCTTCTTCTCATAGATGGAAGAGAGAATGTTGTCACACTATACATATGAGTATTGCCCTAGGGATTATGGGTTTGGAAATTATATATGCAAGAGGGATAAAGATTTTGTACAACATATTTTTGCTCCATTCTTCATGTCAAAAATCCATTTTCCAAGCCAAGATTTTGTCGAAGGATTTCATTTGTTTCTTGAACTACTTTGTGAGTAGTGATTTTCTTTTTGAAAATTAGATTGACTATGTTTTTTCTTATTTCGAGCTAGATTAGCTCAGTTCCTTTTCGTAGGAGACTTGTATACTTCTTGGATTATTCTTACCAAGGAGGGGGGTGGGGTATGGATTCCATTTGTAGAGCATAATATGCTAGATTTGTTTTTTTCAATTTCAAGTTAATTAATAACATTGATTAATGATTTCCATATAAGGGATACTTTGAACTATGAACCTAATAGACCCATATGATATGAATTTGTGTGTCAATGGACTATTTTGTACATAAACATACTCCTTTATTAGCTCAATATAGTTTCATTTTTCTTTATTTCTTTCAACGTTAATTAATCTTTTCCTTTCTATAATTATTATAGATTTCTAATATTTCCATTTAGTAGATTTTGGCTAATCATATTTGTTGAATTGTTGTTTTCTTTTGCTTTATTGCTTTATAGATTAGTGTTTGAATTGTTCTTTAGTAGATATGGACTAATCTTATTTGCAAAATTATAGTTCTTTACGTCATAGTTTGTAGGATAATGTTTTGAATGGTTTCCATTACATTCTTTATCCATCCTTAACATTAATTTAATCCCTCAATATTGATTGTTGGGCCATATAATTCAAAGGATTCAAGTATCTTAGATAAGGGAGAGCTTAATTGGGCTTCTCTATTAGGTTATATCCCTTGACCATTTGGTGGGACATTCTCCCCATAAGCACATTGTAGGTACTATCTAATGGAAACACATTTAGTATTTAGAACATTGAAATAAACATTTTAATCATTATTATGTTTACACTATATTTATTACATAAGATTTATTTAATAAAAATGAATTCAATATAAAATAACCTATATATTTAATATTTATTTAAAAAACTTCAAATAAAATTATAATAAGAAAATATAAATAAACTATTAAAATTCAAAGACAAATAATAAAAATAGACACCAAATTGGAGTATGAGACCTCTTGTTTGTGGGACAAGGGACTCACCTATACAAAAGTATGCATACTCTACCCCTCCAATTTTGAACTTGTGATATTTTAGAAAAAAACACATACTCTGAACTATCAGACCCACTCAAACTGCATGGCGATCATGATTAACCAAATCATTATAATAAATATAAATGTGATAAAAATTTAACAACATTTTAACCCTACAAAAGTTCTGTAATGATAAACAAATTTTGGTAATGATAATAAAGAATTTGGTAATTATAATAATGCTTAAAAAGTCGATGACTGACAACGGTGAGCACTAAAATCTCATATTTCCAACGTTGAGCACTAAAATCTCATTTAAAATCTAATATTTGAAACCTATTGGTAATGAAAGTTTATAAGCTTTGTTGGCAGTCTGGACAATTCCTTAATGCAAATAATAAATGAGCGATTTTTTTTCTCAGGCTGGTCGATTATCAAGGCCGGATAAATACTATTAAATTAAACCTTTCTAATTTTTATTAAAACGACCGAAAAATTAAAGGAAAAAAATAATTCCAATTAATTATTTAAAAATTAAAAACTATTTTCCTTTCCTAACATGTCAACGTTATCCATATGATATGTATAATATTGACTGTCAAATGGTTGGAATTGCTACCTCTCCGAATCTGACCAACCTTTGTGCTTATCCTCATCATCATTATCTCAGCTTGCCTGTTTCTTCATGCCCTCCCTGAGCCACCGCTGGAGCCTGAAAATCTAACCAATATTAAATTTGTCTATAATTAGTGGTTGATAAGTTTAATTTTTGTTGTATGAGATTGAATTTTATCTTAATTTATTATTTAAAGTGGGAGAAAATGAACTCCTCTCGAAATAAGTTAAATTAGTTAACTTTATCATTCCCATATTTCCCACGTTTCCCAGCGGAGACCCATATTTCCCATGTTTCCCAGTCTGTTCCAAACGTGACATGTCATTTATCACTGGAATCGGATATGCTTGCTGACTCATTCCCCTGATTGTCCTGAGGTGGCATTGCATTGCATTGGCCCTCTCCACTATATATACTCATTCTCCTGAGGTGGCATTGCATTGCATTGGCTATCTAACAAGCCCTCTGCACTATATATACAACATCCCAAAATTATACCCTTGGCCTCCTTCCAATTTTTGTACTCTCTTAGTCCTCTGTTGCTCGAACCAGAGTTGTGGTATGGTTGAAAATCTGTCTCCATTTGCTTGTCTTTATATTGGTTGCAGTTTTTATTTGTGTTATTTAACAGTGATGAAGGAAATCACTTTTATAAATATTGTCTGTGTTCTCAAAGTGAGATATTCAATAGTCAACGATATGTTCAGACCAAACAGATATATTGATTTCCTTGCAGGTCCTTTCAGTGATTCAATCAGATTTTAAGCAAACCAGAGCACCCTGCAGACTTAATTCAATTGAAGATGACAATCACAGTTCAAGGTCATCACCTTCTATTGAAATGCAATGAATTTTTATTCTTTTATTTCAATTAGTTTTGTAATACAATTAGGGAAGAATTTCAATTAATTTATTACTTTGTTTGATATTAGTGAAAAGCTCCAATTAATTTTTTACTTTCTTAAAACTAAATACGAATAAATCAAACTAGATACTTAAAATTGGATAAAACAAAGTTGAATCTTAGTGAAGGTTGATATCATTACCATAATCAATATGTTTACTGAAACACAATTATTAATTTCACGAATACCAATCTGATAAGATGCTTTTCTTTTCTATTTTAAATAAACACTTTTGCAGATCCCCTCCTGCAAGGAAATGAGATCAACAAAACTCAAACAGGCCAGGACGAAGTCGACCATTCACAATCCCACGTTCTTCAATTGGATGGTGGTTTTGTCACACCAGGCAGCAATGCCTTCGGCCATGATTTCAGGTTTTGAAACCTTACACACTCTTGCTAATTTTCTTCTCTGGGTTTTACACATCTGAGCATTTTACCAGCTAGATCGTCGAATGACAAACTGATGGCTGAGCCCTAACAGAAACTATGAAAACGAAAGCGAGAGGCAGGCTGGTGTGCAAGAGTTTTACAGACTTAATCACATCAACCAGACATATGATTACGTAAGTTGTGCACTCTCATTTCTAATGTCTCCCTTAATTATAAGTGTTCTCGTAACTTTTTGTCTCCCTTGATTATAAGTATTCTCGTAATGCAGATAAAAACCATGTTGCTATAGACTTCGCTGGTTGAAAATATGCCCATGAAAAAAATATGCCCACTTTCATCCCTGAGCAGCTTAGTCTATTGCGGATTTTCTAAATATTTTGGGATCCCAAAGAGATGTATGGATGATTCCGAAATATTATGGGAGTCCACGATCGATATAAAGATTTTTATGACTTTCATTTTTTTTACTATGAATGTTTTTTTGGACTTCTAATTGTCAACTTGTTAGATGGATGTTAATTTTTTGTTTTATTAAAAAAGAGTTGCATGGGCTAATTTGATATCTGACTTAATAATAATCTTAAAATTAAATTATTATTACTACATTACAAAACTCCGTAATTCTTATATCTCACTTAATAATAATCTTAAAATTAAATTATTATTACTAAACTACAAAACTCCTCCGTAATTCTGCAGGGTATAACTATAATTATATACTGAAATCAATCTGAGAGACAAAGAACTAGAAAATTCTCTGCTTCATATGACAGCTTGAGGCACAATATCTGGACTGCATCAAAACTGTGCGACCACATTGGTGTACACATGATTTTGGTTATCCACAATGATGTTTTCTTTTTTGTGTGGTTGCAGGCATTAAGTAAGCGCGAACATTATGGTAAGCTTGACAAAACTGTTATGAGCATCTGGGAATGTTGTGAACTCTTAAACGAGTTCGTAGATGAGAGTGACCCTGACCTCGATGAACCTCAGATAGAACACCTGCTACAAACAGCAGAGGCTATTCGTAAAGATTACCCCAATGAAGAGTGGCTTCATTTGACTGGCCTCATCCATGGTATGAGTTACACCCCATCTAACTCTTTGCATTCATACTAACTTGTGCAGCAAACCAACAGAGATTCTCTGCCAGAAATAGCATGACTTGTTGAACAACAATCTATTTCAGTATATGTCATAGAGATTATACTTCTAGTTCAGTTGTGATTGGGTTATAGATGAAATTGTAATTGAGAAAAATGCATGCAGATCTGGGCAAGGTACTACTGCATCCTGACTTTGGAAGGGAACCTCAATGGGCAGTTGTAGGTGAGAGCTCATTCAACATTACCCACTGTAAAATGAAATGGAATGTACCCATCATTTACATCTCTCATGCATTTAGCTTCCTAAGGACTCCTGGATGATATTTTAGTTATAATTGGCGGATACTGGATTCTTCTGGCAATGGACTGGGTTGGCTGTTAATGATGTCTAATACAAAAAAAAACTTGCATATCTGAACTTATACAGGTGACACTTTTCCTTTGGGATGCGCTTTCAGTGAAACCATTGTTCACCACGAGGTAATGTATATCAACCTTCTCTCTTCATTTTGCAACTTGGTATTTTTCTGAAACATTGTTCTTGGTCCATTGCAGAGTTCATGTAATATATCAATAATTAAAATCTTTTTCATATCGTTGTGTGTAGTTTTTCAAGGACAATCCAGACTTTCACAACCCGAAATACAACACAAAATACGGGGTGTACTCTGAAAAATGTGGACTGGACAACGTTCTTATGTCATGGGGTCACGATGAGTACATGTACCTGGTAATATACTTTCAGAAAATAAGCCAACATATCATTTCATTTCACGTCTACATAGAATGGTTGATTGTTTTATTCATCGATGGATGGAACAGGTGGCTAAAATGAATAACACAACATTACCTCCGGCAGCTCTCTTCATCATAAGATTTCACTCTTTCTACCGTAAGCAAAACAATATCTCATTTTCTCTGTAATCCTGAAAATGCTGATTTGACTGGACTAATAACACATCTGATGGATGGTGTATTTGTTGCAGCTCTGCATCGTGAAGGTGCGTACATGCACTTGTTGAATGATGAAGATAAGGAAATGCTTGAGTGGGTTAAAATATTCAAGTAAGAAGAAACTGAGCATTGGGTCATTTTCATTATTTACTTATCATAACTGTTATAATCTTGAAGTGTATTTCTGATAACTATTTATTTCATGTGAACAGTAAATATGACTTATATAGCAAGAGTAAGGTCAGAATCGATGTGCAGGAAGTGAAGCCATATTATCAATCACTCATTGATAAGGTTGGTATTGGTATTCATTCATTCTCTTGCTTTCCTGTGATATGAATTCATTTGAAGCTGCATCT
>APFE031663212.1:109148-129678 GCA_000404065.3 Pinus taeda | reverse complement strand
GGAAATTAACATATTTTCATTTATATCTAAAAATGTTATGGGTTTTGTGATGTTGTATGCCTACTTGGACATTTTAGAAGGGTCCTACTTTGCCATCTAACCACAAATTCGAATTTGAAATTCCAACTCATGAGGATTTATGGACTAAATATAGAAGATGTGGATCATTAACTATGCAAATTCAAAGGATAAGAATCATGGAGGAGAGGATTTTGAGAGGATTTGCATCTTACATTTTTTAGGAGATTGTTGTAACCACAAGATATAAATGTGGATTTAGGGAGAGATATAAGGATTTATATTTATTGTATAGTTATCCTTATTTTTTTGTGTAAATAGGAGTGCACCCTTCATACAAAGGATTGTTAGTTGTTAGATACAAGTTAGAGGTTGTGAGTGTTAGTGTTAGTTGTTGGTTGCCAGTTGGAGGTTCCAAGTTCCATGCATGTGGTTTGTATAGTGAGGAGAGAGAATTATTGTAATATCTCGAAACTCATTTTATGAAATACATATTTCCACTTTGATCTCCAAGATGTGATAGTTTGTTTAGTGTGCTTGCTGAAGAACGAAGGCCCCCCATCAACCACAATTCACACACCTTTGTACAAATTGGTAACATAGTGTAGTTATTTTATTTCATTTCTTTTCATCAAGTGCGTTTTCATTTTATGAAATTATTCTTTTCCTTTCAGTCACTGTGATTTCATTTCAGTAGATGTGAGTGTGATTTTCTTTGCAGCAAGTGTGATTTCAATTATGCAAGTGTAATTTCATTTATTGAAGTGTGGTGTGATTTCATTTATGTAAGTGTGATTTCAATTTTTCTTATGTTTGGTTTGGATTAGGTTGATTTAATATGTTATGTAATTACTTTTAAATTGAATTAGATTAATCTAACCTAAAAAGTAACCACCTAGTATGTTTAGTACAGGTATACCTTGTTATTTTATGAAACCTCGGGTTGACAAATTAAATGACAAGGATTTAACTCGCAATTAAATCACCCAACATTTAGGCATTCTTTACGGGGAGTTATACATAGGTGTTTTTTTTGAAGTTTAGACAAATCATTATAGTTGCATTCATTCTTAGAGACATGATTAAAATCATTTTGCATATTAGATTTCAATAATTTTTCAATACTTTATACTAATCCATGTGCACGATAGGAGTTATCAACTAGTTGGAGTAATTTACAGACAATTATGAGTTTGAAGAATCTTCTTCCAAGAACTTTCCTGAATCTTAGCAACAACTAGGATATCTGCCTCTCAAGAAGAGTATATTTTAATTGCATGCAGAAACTTGTCTATCTCTCCACCTCCATAAGGTCTTCAATTTTCTTTTGATTCCTCTAGTCAATTGGTTGAGGAGACTCAGAATCATGCAATACTTTTAATGGGGAAAAACTAGTAGAATATAAGATTAAGGAATGCATAATAAAGGAGGAGGGTATTCAATGTGATCTAAACCAAGAAAGGAATCAATGTCATGGCCTTATTGAAGGATGGTTCCAATCAAGGATAAAGTCACATTAATCTTGCATTCTTCCTTACTTCTTAATTGCATTATAAAAACAACCAGTTTTACATGCTCTGATGTATTTTAATGCATTTTTTAAAAACTAAGCATGGATATATTTTTACTCCTGTTATGCTCATGGTTACACTGGAAATATGCATACATTTGATTAATTCTTCTATTTCCAGTAGAGTAGAGTAGGATAGACTCAATGAATAAAAACCAAGTTTGTTCATGCGTAATTTTTTTTAACTTTTTAAGTTAGACTTCATTTTGTTTTAAATTGTATTTATTGGTGGTGCAGTAAGAGCCACTCAACTCACTAATCATTTGCATGAAGATGTAGAAAGAGAAGGAATATTTGAGAAGAAGGAGAATAAAAAGAATTTTGATTGTCACAATCTGAATTTAGAGATCAAAAACTTTAAGTTTGTCTTTTTAATTTCACACTCCAAATGAATAAAGAGTTTCAGTATTGTTGATTATGCTCTCTTATTGTGCTCTCTATGACCTGGAAGATTAGGAAAGAAAATTGAATAAAGTAAGTTTTACAAATTTTCAATAAAAATTGGATAATAGATCTAAATTTATAATCAAAAGTATAATTTTAGGCCTTTATAAAGCTCAAACACTAAAACTAATTTCTCAAATGGATCCAAAGCTGTAAAAAATGCCTATTTTGACTCTTTTTACATCTCATTTGGCTAAAAATTGAGAAAGATATCATTGTTTTATGTTTTTGCCTAATTATGTTGTTAATAATCCTACAATTTGACCAAAACCCGACATGTGCGCCAAGAAAATAAGAACGAAACACAAATATGGCTTTCTTGAAAAGCGATTGAAATTGTACAATGGTTAAAATTAGCCCCTAGGACCGCAAATCTTGGTCATGTGGTGCTATGCGACCATGTTGGGCCGAAAATCAGAGGCTAATCCCCATTCGTCTGCTAACACCTTTAACTTAAGCACCAAGTCATATGCGGTTTCATGGGACCGTGGGCCGGGCTAAGTCCTAGCCCTCAAATCCCACCCATGGTCCTTTAGTGCTAGGATGGCCGAGGGCTAGAGCTTAGCCCTGACCCCCTCCCCAAAAGGCACTTATGTTAAACCTTAAATAAAGGTTTATGAGCTATATTTAACAAGTAATAATGGAGTGGAGTTGTTAAAGTTTCATAAACCTTCATGGGTTCAATCCATGGGGAGGTTGTTTGCCATCTCATGAAATTTTTTCTCCCACAAGGATGGAACATGGCAACCAATGGTTGATCCATATGGCACTTCCTTTTTGGCCCACCGCAGCAAAATCGTTGACCATTGAAAAACAGTCACATGTCCACAAGTCAAACAATGCCAAGTGTCAAACACCCATTGGCTAATGAAGGTCCAATAAAAACTTTCCAAGTGTTATTCTTGCAACTCAAAAATTCATTTTTTTAGTTGTTTCACAAAATGATAAGAACGTAATTCCGAGAGCATCCGAAGTTAGATTTTAGTGAAACGAAGCGTGTTGGATCCAGAACGGTGTTATGCATGATTTTACATTTGAATTTTTATCATTTTCTTGATCCACAATATCATGGACAAGGGTGGAGCGCTAGAGAAAAAGAACAAACACAGTGACATAATTGGAATTTCATAAAAAAATAGAAATATTTAAAATCCAACTGCAATAATTGAAAAAACATTGTCCGAGTCTAAAAGCAAGTTTTAAAAGCGATAAGGTAATGCAATGATTTGTATTTCTGGTTGTTGCAAAATTGACGCAATTTAGTAGCTTATTCAAATTCAGTTTATGATCTATTGATGAAGCATTAAGTGTGTGGAGAAGATGTCTCAAGCTCAAAATTGGTTAGAAATTCAATGAAGAAGTCACCAACAAAACAATAACAAGTGATCCATGGTACTGATCAAGTAAAAGTGCATTTAATTTTTTGTTCTTGAATTTGTTTTATTAGTATTATTTCTACATTTTCTTGTATATATGAAATGAAGAGGGACTAATTAGCTCTATATTTTGATAGTCTTACATTTTATTGCAGAAATATTGCTAAGTTTTTGCAGGTTCCAAGACGATGAAGGAAGACAAAACTATATGCATAAGTACCTTTTTAAAGAGCAATATTATTTTAGAAGAACATGATCATTTAATGTAAAATCAAATCCACTACACCATTGATACTAAACACATACCAATTTTACCATTGCTACACATTTTAATCATGTAGTCAATCCATAATTTTCCATCTCCATACTACAAAAAGCTCATTTCCCTTGCAATCTTCATACTTTCCTGCATCATTTTCACTCACTCTTAACCCAAAAATAAAGTCATTCAACTCACATACAAAGTTGAGTCACCCCATTTCCCTTCTCCTTTCTATTAAATAAACCTTGCTTCAATTCAAATTTTCCATCTATAATCCTTCAAATTACTATTTCATACCTCCATTAGATGATGGAGGATTCAGTAAGGCCTCCCTTATAACAAGTTTTGACCCATCAACTCCGACACACCATATGGGATTAAAACTAGAGATATTTCAATTACCTTGAGTCTTGCATGCCTTAATGTCAAGTTCTCTCACCAATAAACAATAGGAATACATCAATGTCCCCCATTTGTTGGATCTTCTAGGTGAATCGACTACGAAAAATCTATTCATACCTAGTAAGATGTACTTAGGCATATTGACTGTCATTGACATCAATGGTGAGTAGTCTCATGTTGGTTAATGGCATTAATTAATGGCCAATAATCCAACAATTTATTTTCTATGTTCGACATCGACACATTTATTCACATGGATAAGAATTATGCCATCGAGTGGGAATGGATGAAGACTACATGATTTCAATAGTTTGCAGCAGGACTCAATTCAACAACCATACCAATAAAGATTCCAATCTCATCCTCAATTCATACAACAAAGGGAAAGAAGAAACATATTAAATTCTTTTACTTCATATTCCATGATTTGACAACAACAACTGCACTCTTTGATATACATATGTTTTCCAATTTTCAGGTAGGTGCAGATATGTAATTTTCTAATTTTTAATCATGTAATTCCTTAAATGTTAAAATTGCGATTTTCGATGATCCCTCACTAGATTCATATTCCCTTTCTAATTTCCAATAAAATTGAAAAAGCCTTAAGTTGGAGGAAGGGATATTCATATTTCATGCCACATGTCACATTTCATTTCATCTTAACCAACATATTTTCCCCAAATCAACTATTATTGCATTTTGATTCAAAAAGTTTATATGTTTTTCAATAATCAATTGATGAGCAAATTAAATGACTAACAATCACTATGGGACTTAAAGAGGAATTCTCAATGTTTTCAAGTACTTATGTGTAACAATAATAACAAAAGTATTTTTACACAAGAACCAATACTCATAAAATTTTGGTTGTCTCACAAGAACAAAACATAAAAAGTAAATATGTTGTAGCCAAATGTATTTCAAAGTACTCTTTGCAAAAATAACAAAAAGTTGTCAAATGATATGATCATGCAAAGGTAAAAGAGAATTAATACAAATCCAAAGCTCATAAAGCTGAAAAACATTTCAAGAAGATAAACTTATGATCAAGTGAATCAATGCAATAATTGCATGAGGAAACACACTTCAGTTAGGGGGTAGGTCAAAATGTCATCTACTTTTACCCTCATTTCCATTATTTTACCCTCATTCTGTAACTCTATAGCCCCATAAGCTTACATTAAGTAACGATTTTCATCATTACATGAGTTTATCATTATTATTTTCCATGTCATTGATTTTAAGTATTATAAGTGATTTTGTGATTAAATGTGATGATATTAACATATTTTCATATATATCTAAAACTGTTATCAATTTTGTGATATTATACGCCTACTTGGAGATTCTAGAAGGGTCCTACTTGGCCATCCAACCACAAATTAGAATTTCAAATTCCAACGGATGAGGATTTATGGAATAATTGTAGAAAATGTGGATCATTAACTATGCACATCCAAAGGAGAAGAATCATGGAGGAGAGGATTTATATGTTACATTTTTAGGATATTGTTCTAACCACAAGAGATAAATCTGGATTTAGGGAGAAATCTAAGGATCTATATTTATTGTATATTTATCCTCAATTTTTTTTATAAATAGGAGTGCACCTTTCATACAAAGGATTGTTATTCATTAGATGCAAGTTAGAGGTTGTAAGTGTTAGTGTTAGTTGTTAGTTTCTAGTTGGAGGTTCTAATTTCCATCCATGTCGTTTGTAAAGTGAGGAGAGAGAATGTTTGTAATATCTTGTAACTCATTTTATGAAATACATACTGTCACTTTGATCTCCAAGATATGATAGTTTGTTTAGTGTGCTTACTGAGGAATGAAGGCCCCCAATCAATGGAATTTTTCACACCATTGTACATATTGGTAACATAATGTATTTATTCTATTTTGATTTGTTTTTATTTTTATGCAAGTGGGATTTTCCTTTCAGTAAGTGTGATTTCATTTTAGAAAGTGTGGGTGTGATTTTCTTTCCAGCAAGAGTGATTTCAATTTTTTAGAAAGTTATATATTGCACACCAATGGAACACATAAAATATTGCCGAAATATAAACACAAAAAACACATAAAACAAGAGAAACACAGATATATGTGGTTCACCCAGTTTGGACTATGTCCACGGAGAAACAACGAGTCCTTCTTTTGATATTATCCAACAAAATCAAGAGATACAACTTACAGTAGATTCGCTGTAACTCCTCTTCACTCTCAATCTCCACTCTCTTCCTCACTCATAATATAGATCTACATAGACATAATAAAATTCCCTCATATATAACGAGGGGTTGTCTTTTAGGGAAAAAAACCATAAATTAAACATAACTTCTACCGTCAGATCATCCACCTAATGAACGACCCAGATTGACTAGAAAATATTATACTTTTACAAGGCAATTTTACCTCTATTCTTAGCTTCGAGGGCACTGCCCCCGAAACCTCCTGCCAGGAGGGGCTCCCAAAAGGTCGAAACCACCCCCCAGACCCCCCCTGCAGTGAATATTTTATGGGCGGTGTTGCCACCCCATTTCGAACTGGGGTCTAATGCGATGATACCTTTGAATACAAAAGATAATCAGGCTCAACACCCAATAATCTCCCACCTGGAGACTAATTATAAAAACTCCACCACTGCTTCATTTGTTGGACAATGACTCCATTTTGGACATGGTTATTTCTCATTTTCTTCATCATACTTGAAGACCAATTGAAACTGAGCAGATTCTCAGTTTCTCCCTGGTTACAACTTTTGTTAACATATCTGTAGGATTCTTCTAGTGTGCATCTTTTCCAGCTTTAATTGTCTATCTTCCAGCGCTGACCATATGAAATTGTACTTGAGTTGTATATGCTTAGTCTTGGAATGAAACACAAAGTTCTTTGCAAGACGTATGGCACTTTGGCTGTCACTGTATAACCTACCCAACTCCTGCTTCTTACCGAACTCATCCAGAAACCTTTGTAACGAAATTATTTCTTTACTAGCCTCTGTAGCAGCGACATACACTGCTTCTGTTGTTGAGAGTGCAACAACACTTTGCAGTTTTGAGATCCAAATGACAGTTTCTCTACCTATAGTAAACACATACCCTGTTATGCTCCTCTTGTTATCTTTATCACCTGCCATATCTGGATGAACATGTTCTTGTGGAGCAATGTTTGAACCACCAAAGCATAATGCTTGATTTGTGGTACCTTTTAAATACCTGAGAATCCACTTCACCACCATCCAATGTTCTTTTCCTGGGTTGTTCATGTACCTGCATACACTTCCCACTGCATGTGAAATATCAGGCCTTATGCAGACCATTGCATACATTAAGCTTCCAACTGCTGATGCATATGGAACTTTAGACATATGAGCCATTTCTTTCTAAGTCTTGGGACACTCCTCCTTAATTAATTTGAAATGGCTAGCCAAAGGTATACTAATTGGTTTTGCATTCTGAATATTAAACGTTTTCAACACCTTTTGTATGTACTCATTCTGAGACAATGTTAATTTGCGATTCTTCCTGTCTGTAGTTATTCTCATACCAAGGATTTGTTTTGCAGCACCAAAATCCTTCATTGCAAATGAGTTTGCCAATTTTCTTTTGAGAAAATTTATTCCTACATGTTAGAACCTGTAACAAGAATGTTATCTACACACAATAACAATATAATATAGCTGCCATCATTTTTCCTTTTGAGATAAACACAATGATCAAAGTGGCATCTAGTATAAACTTGTTCAGACATAAACCTGTCAAATTTTAGATACCACTGCCTTGGAGCCTTTTTTAAGCCATACAAGTTCTTCTTCAATCTGCACACTAGTTTCTCATTCCCTTTTACCTCATATCCTTGTGGTTGCTGCATATATATTTCTTCCTCTAAATCCCCACGGAGAAAGGTTGTATTTACATCTAACTACTCAAGATGAAAATCTTCAGCTGCTACTAGACTTAGAATAGTTCTGATTGAAGTCATTTTCATAACAGGAGAAAATATCTCATCAAAGTCTATACCCTTTTTCTGTGCAAACCCTTTCACCAAGAGTCTAGCTTTATACCTTTTTCTAGTTCCATCGTCTTCCTTCAACTTGTAAACCCATTTATTCTACAATTCTATTTTACCTGCAGGAAACCTGACTAAGTCCCAAGTTTGGTTATGTGCTAAGGAATCCATCTCTTCTTTCATGGCTTGCTCCCACTTCTTCCTGGTTTCTACCTACACTGCTTCTTCATAACATTTTGGTTCATTAGAATCAATCAACAATACATAATATAATGAAGGAGAGTATCATTTAATGGGTCTACTTATCTTGGTAGATATTCTAACACCACCTTCAGGTGTTTGAGGTTCTTGTTGTTGTTGTGGTTGTTGTTTTGGCTGTTGATCATTATGATTTTTAGGTACCATCACTTTACTTGTGATATAGTCAAGCATTGTGTATTCTTTGTTTTCTTTTTCCTGTTTCTTTTGTAACTGATCCTTATACAATACCTTTCCATTGAGTATGACATCTCTGCTCCTAATGATTTTATGTTTTTCATAATCATAAAAGTGACAACCAAAATCATTAACACCATATCCAATAGAGGTACATTTCTTTGATTTTTCCTCAAGCTTTGTTCTATTTTCTTTATTAATGTGGACAAAGTCTTCATAGCCAAAAGTCTTCAAAAAAGAGTACTTTACCTTTTCACCTATCCATGCCTCCTTTGGAATAGCACCATCCAAGGAACTTGAAGGCCCTCTGTTTATTAGATAAAAAAAAATATCTACAACATATGCCCAAAATTGTAAAGGCAATCCTGCATGCAATCTCATGCACCTTGCACGCTCCATGATTTCCCTATTCATCCTTTCTGACACACCATTTCCTTGTGGTGTTCCTAGAACTATCTTCTCTCTACGAATTCCATTCTTAGAATAGTACCTATCAAACTATTTGTTGCAATATTCACCTCCATTGTCTAATCTGAGACACTTCAACCTTTTTCCTGTCTCATTTTCAACCAAAACTTTCCATCTCTTGAAAGTATCAAATACATCAGATTTATTTTGAATATAATAAATCCAGGTCCCCATACATCTGTATGCACAAGCTCTAATTTTTCTCTCTTCTTTTCTTTCCCAACTCTAAGGAATCTGACTCTTTTCTATTTTCCATAAACACAATTCTCACGGAATTTTAAATCAACATGCTTCAAACCTGGCAACAAATTTCTTGAGTGAAGAATCTGCATACCCTTCTCACTCATGTGCCCAAGCCTATGATGCCACAATATCGTATCTTCTCCTATAAATGTTAAAGCATTAACAGAATTAGAAATACCATTGCTTAAATACAATGTACCAACCTTTCCTCCTTTTGCTATTACGAGGGATCCTTTAGTGAACTTCTAGGTTTTATCTGTGAAAGTAGTTAGGCAACCTTCACCTCCCAACTGCCTTGTTGAAATCAGTTTTTTCTTCAGATCTGGAACATGTCTTACCTCCTTTAGTAGCCACTGATTTCCATTTTGTTGTTTTATGAGAATTGTATCCATTCCAATGATTTTATAGGGTTTATCATCACCCAATCGAACCTATCCAAAATCTCCTTGAACATAATCATAAAAATGTTTCCTATCAGGTGTGGCATGGAATTGTTGAGCTGTGTTATATTCTTTTCGTGACTAGCCCACATAGTTAACTGGGGGGTTTAGAGGGGAGGGGCGGAGCCCCCCTTCGTTGTGCCGATTGTGTAGTGGGTGGGGGCTCACAGGGGTTTTGAGGTGTACCTGTAACCCCACTTTATGGGGTATGGGACATTGCCTCGGAAAAATTTGGTTTTGGACGCTATGTTAGGTTGGGTAGACCCACCTATGGTTTTGTGCATGATTTCCGCACATTTCTTTTGGACGTAATGGTTTTTCAGTCCATGGTATTGGATGCGATCATTTTTAGTCCATGGTATTGGATGCTTTGGTATGTATAAATATGTATTATAAGATTCAAAGGAAAATAATGAAAAATCAAGCTAGTAGTCCCGTTTTGGGATCCAAGCGATATCTCTGTGTATACATGTTTTATGTGTTATGCTCTTGCATTGTTTATTTTTTGTGTTTCAGAATTCGTATGCAGGTAATTTATGTACGGGGTTAAAACCTACAAGAATGAGGCCCCTGAATCTACTACCCAAGCATCAATAATATTTTCTAATGAAAGAATCAAGGCATCTTGCAACACATCAACTGTTACATTCGCTTCATAATTAGTTTTTTATTGCACATCTCCTTCTTTTGCCTTTCGAGACTTACAGTATTTCTTCAGGTGTCCTTTCTTCCTGCATTTCTAGCACACTATCCCCAATCTAGACTTGGATTTGCCTTTTCTTGACTTACTGCGGTATCTTGGGCTCTTTCCCCTTTCCATTTTTCTTCCCCTAGTCTCTACAGTCAAAGCATTAATTGATGTCTCATCAGAGCTTTTTTGTCGCATTTCCTCACTAAGGATTGCACTGGCAACATCATCAAACTTTAAAGTACTGATCTAGAGACAGAGTTACTAATGGCGATAACTGAACCATTCCAACTTTCTGGCAATGAGCACAGAAATAATGGAGCCCTAACTTCATCATCAAAGGCTACCCCTACATAACTTAACTAACTTTTAACTATATTAGAATCATTTAAATAGTCTGCAAGAGATCCACCTTCTGACATCTTCATATTAAATAAACTCTACATAAGAAATAACTTATTTGAGGTAGAGGGTTTTCATATAGTTTGGCCAATGTTGACATTAAACCCTCTGTTGTCGTTTCCTTTGAAATATTAAACACTACCAACGACACTAGGCTACAACTGTATTGTTCCAAGTGTCTTTCTGTAGAGAATACTCCATTCTGTGTATGTCATACTCGTCGGCTTCTTTGTCTTTCCACTCAATAGTAGGTACACATCTCTGTGACACAGATAATCTATCTACATCTTCCACAACTGGTAGTTTTGACCAATGCGTTTTTCGAACATAAACCTACCATCTTCCACCATTGCTCCCACTCGAACCAACAACCCTTCTCTCCTACAAGTTTATCATCCAAATAGACCTTCGACTCTGATACCAGTTGTTAGAAAATTATATATCACAGAACAATGGAACACATAAAATATTGTAGAAACATAAACACAAAAAATGCATAAAACAAGAGAGACACAAATATATGTGGTTCACCTAGTTTGGGTACGTCCATGGAGAAACAACTAATTCTTCTTTTTATATTATCCAGCAAACTGAAGAGATACAACCTACAACAAATCTGCTGTAACTCCTTCTTCATTTTCAATCTCCTCTCTCTTCCTCACTTGGAATATAGATCTACATAGACGCAATACAATTCCCTCATAAATAGTGAGGGGTTGTCTTCTAGGGAAAAAAACCTTAAAATAAACATAACTTCTACTATCATATCATCCACCTAATGAATGACCCAGATTGACTAGAAATTACTATACTTTTACAAGGCAATTTTACTTCTATTCTTAGCTTCGTGGGTGCTACCCCCGAAACTCCCCGCCAAGGGGGGGGGGGGGCCTCCCAAAAGGTCATAGCCCCCTCCGCTTGGACCCCCCCTTATAGCGAATATTTTATCGGCGGCGTTGCCGCCCCATTTCAAACTAGGGTCTAGTGCGACGATACCTTTGAATACAAAAGATAATTAGGCTCCACACCCAACACAATTCTGCAAGTGTGATTTCATTTATGCAAGTGCGATTTCAATTTCAAGCAAGTGTGATTTCAATTCGTTTATGTTTGGTTTGTCTTAATATGATTTAATATGCTTTGTAATTAGTATTAAATTACATTAGGTTAATCTAATTTTAAAAATAACCACCTAGTACATATACTACAGGTATACCTCGTCAGTTTACGAAACCTCGGTTGACAAATTAAATGATAGGGATATAACTCACAATTAAATCACCAAAAAAGGAGGTAGAGCATACATAGAGGATATGTGCACTTTAGTATCCGGCGGATCACAAACATTATTTCTTGGTACGTGTAGCCTTCTTTTTCAAATAAAGAAAGAGAGCAAAGTGGCCTCACCTTCCAGGTGGGAATTCTCCTGAAAGGGTTTCCCATAGCATATTTTGTGTCTTATGTGTGTTTGTGAGCTTATTTTGTCATTCCCTACTTTTCTGCATAATTTCCATTCACATCCATGCACTAATTATAGTAAAATCTATAGATATAGAAATTAAATAAAACTATAATAATGAAGAATTTTGGATTTTTAATATAATATTGTCAGATCTGTTGTGACAAACTATCTAGTGGCATATCCATTACAGTTTACGGATCAATAGTATACATTTCCGCTTAAAGTCACTTTATTGTTGAAAAATGGTTTGAAAAGTATATGGAAATTCAGATTGTGGTTATATGGTTCTTGAAATAAATTTTAGGTATGTACACAAAAAATTATTGTTGATTTTTCTCAAATGCAGGGAGAAATATCATAATGTCAAATTGCCAATTCCTCAAATTACAACTCATTCCATATTTCTCAAAGTCCTTCGCGAAGTTGTCCCTTTCCATCCCTCGTAAATTTAGATTTTATTTATATTTCGATTATCTAATCAAAATTTTTATTTTTTATCAATGTCATTTTGAATAAAAATGTATCCAAATTTGCAAGATCCTACTTTAGAATAAAGTTCAAATGCGTAAAATATTCCACTAGTTCAAAAACATCAAAAGCTCTTAAGACGAGAAACATACTGCAATCAATTGGTAGTTGACAATGGACAACCACTTTACCATGTCAATTGTAACATGCCTTCTTCTAACTACAATCTTGGGTCAGCGACGATAATAATTCTTTGGTATAACGTAATTTCAACAAAGCAATTTCATTGTGCTTACTAATATCATTAATGTACTAATGTTTAATATTTTTTGAAATTATGATTCTAGTGATGATGAGTGACACACCTATCATCTTTTGGTGCACCCCACTACAATGTCAAATCAAGAGAAGGCTACATTAAGAGCATAACTCGGAGAGGAATCATGCTAAGAATACTTGAATCAATCACCTATTCACTTCCCACTACATCCAAATTCACCAATTAGGAATGACTGTAACAATAGTAATTCTTTATCACAAGTTGGTAATGGAGGCAATCAAATAGAAGTTGGTATGGATGCTTACTTACGAGATATAACTACCATGGAGACAATGTTGTTAGATGCATCATTAGAACGATGAACTAGGGGATGATGCTCATATCACTGATAACTTATTTAAACACCTAAAATGTGTGTCCACCAGTCCAAAGAACCTAGTCAAAGTCTATTCAGTTGGACACAACAATGCTATTGTAAAAAATTCTCACTTAAGCTTTTTAAATTTAACAATAGATTGAATTTTATAGATAAACTTAAAAGAATATTTTTATATAATTTTTAAATAATAATTGTTGATAATGTTTATTGATTTAATTTCTTATTTATTAATTTAAACATTAGAAATTTAAAAAAAAAATTATAATTAAAATTTAAAAATACATATTAATTTAAAAATCATATTTTAATAATCTAATATATACATATATATAATATATATATATATATAATATAATATATAATATATATATATATGATGTTTCATTCATAGTTATTATTAATAAATAAACTTTAATTTATTAAATTTATAAAATCAAATTAACTGTAATGTTATTTTTATAATCCAATATTTTATGAACATTTTTTTAATTATAGTTGATTTTATCAATAAATTATAATATTTTAATTTTAATGTAAGTATTTTGAAATTTTTATTTAATGATTATATGTTGCCATAAACGTTTTTAAAATCAATTGCATCGATTAGTTAGATATTGTCTAACTTGTGTATTATAATTATAGATCACATCTTTCTCATTTCTATTATTGACTATGACTAGAAAGGTAGTTTTGTTTAGAGATTTGTATAAAATTGATTTTGTTTTGTAGTGACTATTTTTTAGACATTTTTTATAAACATTTATTTATTTATTCATATTTTTTCTATAGGTAGGGACTTTGCAAGTTGCAACCTTTGTTTAAATAAGAATTTAGTTAGAACAAATATGTATGAATTACAAGTTGCAGCCCTTGCTCGAATAAGAATTTAGTTAGAATGAATATGTATGAACTGCAAGTTGCAACCCTTGTTCGAAGAGGAATTTAGTTAGAATGAATATGTATGAACTATCTATGCAATAGAAAAATATTTATGGTAATTTTACAATTATAGTTTCACCCATATTGAACTTTGTATTTATAAAAATATCTTCAATTTTTTTAAAGTAAATCATTTTGCACATAATTTCATATATGAAATTTTGATATAAGTTCACCGATACATAATCTATAATAAATATAGTTTCATAAAAATAAACATCATGATGATAACCATCGAACATCATCTAATTATATACTCCTCTAGCACATATAAAATTCATTAGCTAGCACACAAATCTAATAATGTAACTAGATATCATCATCGTGATCACATCTAACAAAACAAAGGCATTGTCTAACATCATCACCACACACATCTTTAAATATACATCTCATGCCAAATAAATGTTATAACATACATATCTATCTACAAGCACATTGAATGAATATATCTAACGTTGGAATTTGACAACTAATTGTAAATATGAGTAAAAAAGTATTTATTTCCAAGTTGGTTTTATAACGAAAGCTCTTATGTAATGGAAGAGCCTCCTATAAAATGATGAGTGCTTGAACTGTTGTAATGAGGAGAATCATTATTGGTTTAATAGAAAATCCAATCCGTTGCCCCGTTCCTTGACACCCTGTCAAGGTTTTACCACGTAAAAATCTTATGTTTTTACTGTTCAGTTTCATTTAGTTTTCAGTTATATATTTCTTGGTTTATTAACTGCTCTACCAGCAAGTGGTATCAGAGTAATCTATTGGGTGTGCAGGACAAAGACAGCCCCAAGAAGTAAGGTCGTCCATCGAAGAGAAGCATACTATTACCGAGAGAAACTGTTGCAGAGAGAGGAGTCGTTGAGCTGAGTTTTTTTAAGAGGAAGTCGTCCGATTTCTTGAAGTCCTATTTCTTGAAGATATCTGCAGTGGTTCTTGGAGATAGCCGCAGTTCAAGAGACAAAGACACCATTTTTTTAAAACCTATAGCATGCAACAGTTATTTGATGAAATTCACCAACTCGGTAGTGATTTGAATGAAAAGCCACCATTATATATATTTTTTTCAATCACACAGAGAGGAGGAAGAAAAATGTTGATCACTGCTACCATTGAGGAATGATGTTGCCACCTATTTTTCAAAGAAATTTGTCAGTGCCAAAGACAGAACCATAGAACGTATTTTTCTGTTGTTTGCCTACCCGAGTCTGCTGAAGTTCGTTGGAGGAACAACCTATTTTCTGTGGGTTTGGTGAAAACAAAGACTGGGAAATTTATATTTTAATTTTGAGAGAAGATTAGAAAGGAAAAAAAGTGTTGAATGCAAATTTTTTTTTTTTTTTTTTTGGGGATTCTTTGGTTGAGAAAAGAAAAGGAAGGACATTTTTTTTTAAAGGAGCAGTGAAACTAAATTTTTTTTTTTTTGAAGTAACTGAAAATTCTGGAATTTTTTGGGTCAATTCCATAAATGTTTTTTTTTAAGAATTGAATCAAGAAGAAGGAAGAGAATCAATATTTTTTCATAGAAATTGAAAGTAAAAGTGAACCCTTATTTGGAAGAACCCGAGGAAGAAAATCTAGAAACATATTTTTTTTTAAACCCTATAGGAAGAAAATGGTAAAGATGACGAATGCAAAGTTCGAGATGGAGAAATTCACTATCAAGAACAAATTTGCTCTATGGAAGCTGAACGAGGAAAATAAGAAACCTGCTAGCATGACAGATTCAGACTGGGAGGACTTGGATGCCCGAGCTCTCAGTACCATCAGGTTATGTCTGGTGGATGAAGCTATTTTCAACATTGTTGAAGAGAGTACAGCTGCAAGTTTATGGAAAAAACTGGAAAATCTATATATGACAAAGTCATTCACCAATAGAATTTATTTGAAAAGAAAATTGTAGTCTTCAGATGAAGGACGGTACAAAAGTTGTAGAACATTTAAATGTTTTCAATACACTTATATGCCAATTATCAAATATGGAAATTAAAATTCAAGAAGAAGACAAAGCTAGAACCTTGTTGTGTTCTCTTCCAAAGTCATGGGATCACTTCGTAACTTCAATTAGTTTGAGCACTGCTGATTCCTTGAAATTTGAATCAGTTATGGGAGCTCTCTTATATGAAGAAATACGAAGGAAATCCAATACTAAGACAATTGCACCAGAAGCCATGATAGCCAGAGGACAGTGAAAGGAGAGAGGAGAAAAAACAAGGGGGTCTTCCATATCAAAATAAAAGGGAAAGAAGCGTAAGGAAAAATGTTGGCACAACAATAAAATTGGACACCTCGAAAAAGACCGTTGGAAATGAAAAGAGTCTGATAACCCAAAGAAAAAAGAAAATCAGGTTGATTCAGGTATGATAGAGAAAGTTTTATCTGCTGAAGAATTATGTATGATAGATGAAACTTTACCTTTATGTAATATCTCTCAGATTTTTGGAAGTTGGTTGTTAGACTCTGATGCTCCTCATCACATGTGTCCACACAAAAATTGGTTTACTTCATATGAATATGTAAATGGTATTTCTGTGTTTATGAGTAATAATGTATCATGTGAGACTATTGGGATGGGAAATATCATGATTAAAATGTATGATAACACAATTAGAACATTAACTAGTGTTAGACATGTACCTGAATTGAAAAAAAAATTGATTTCTTCGAGAGTGTTGGAATTGGATGGTTATAATTTTACAAGTTAGAATGAAGTGCTAAAAGTCTCTAAAGGCACCCTAGTTGTTATGAAAGCAGAAAAGGGACTCAAAAGAAGTACTCACGTCAGTGAAGCAATGATTATGTTAGAGAAAGAAGAAGAAGTTACTCACATATGGCATCAACGATTGGGTCACATGAGCAAAAACGGTCTTTAGGTACTCATGAAACATAAATCACTTTTTGATTTGAAATCCTTGAAGTTGGATTTCGGTAAACATTGTGTGTATGGAAAACAGTGTAAACAGAGATTTAAAACTAAAATTCATAATAGTAAAAAAAAATTTAGACTATATTCATTCTGATCTGTGGGGACCATATCGTGTTGTATCATATGGAGGTTCTCTATATTTTTCAATGTTTATTGATGAGTTCTCCTGTAAAGTGTGCGTCTTTATGATGAGAAAGAAATTTGATGTATTCAATGTCTTTAAAAAATTTAAAGTAATGGTAGAAAAAAGAACAGGCAAATCAATTAAATGTTTAAAAGCTGACAATGGTGGTGAATTCACTTCTCTAGAATTTGAACAATACTGTAAGGAAGAAGGAATTGTTAGATACAAAACTATTTCTTATACTCCTCAGCAAAATGGTGTTATTGAACATATGAATCAGAGTCGAATGGAAAGAGCCAGAAGCATGATTAGCAATGGTAACCTGCAAAACGAATTGTGGGTAGAAGCAGTATCCACTGCTTGTTACTTAGTTGACATATCACCTTGAGTAGCAATTAAATGTCAAATTCCTGAAGAAGTTTGGTCAGGTCAATGTTGTGATTGTTCAAATTTAAGGATATTTGGTTGTGATGCTTATGCTCTTATTCCTAAAAATCAGCGTTTAAAATTAGATCCAAAATCGAAATGTTATGTCTTTGTTGGGTATGACTATGTGGTGAAAGGGTACAGGTTGTGGGATCCTACATCATGGAAGATAGTCATTAGCAAAGATGTAACATTTCATGAATCTTCTCTTTTAAAATCAAATGTTGAAAGAATTGAAGAGGAACAGGTATTGCAAAATCAACAAATTCAGTTGGAGGCTAGACCTTTCTATGAAAGTCAAAAGGAAGAAAAGACTCCTGGAGGAAAAGGTGTTAAAGATACAAAGGAAGTTGTTGAAGTTTCTAAACTAGTTCAACAACCAGTCACTCTAAGAAGGTATACAAGGGAAAGAAAAACTTCCAAAAGGTATGAAGAATCTGCTTCATTTTTTACTTTGATTACTAAAGATGGGGAAACTTCTTTTTATCAAGAAGCAGTAGATGATACGGATAGCGAAAAATGGAAAATGGCTATGGAAGAAGAAACAAATTCCATAGTCAAGAACAATACATGGGATCTTGTAGAACTTCCGATAGGGAGAAGTGTTGTTGGATGCAAATGGGTCTTCAAACTAAAACAGAAATTTGATGGAAGTATCAAAAGTTATAAGGTGAGACAGATAGCAAAAGGGTATTCTTAGGTTGAAGGTATCGACTTTCATGAGATTTTTTCACAAGTTGTAAAACTTGTTTCTATTCATACTGTGTTGGGACTAACTGCATTACTTAACCTAGAGTTAGACGAGTTAGATGTTAAAACAACTTTTCTAGATGGTGATTTGGATGAAGAGTTATATATCGAACAACCAGAAGGTTTTGTACAAGGTCACAACAAAAGATTAGTTTGCAAGGTCAAGAAATCATTGCATGGTCTGAGGTAGTTTCCCAGGCAATGATACATCATGGTGAGCCAAAAATTTCTTAGAAGTGAGTATGATCATTATGTATACTTCAAGAGTTTCAGTGGCATATTCATTATCTTAGTTTTGTATGTTGATGATATGCTTATTGCAAGCAAAAGCATGGAAGAGATCAACATGTTAAAGGCTCAACTCTCTAGGATGTTTGATATGAGGGATCTTGGAGCAGCAAAACAAATCTTGGGCATGGAAATACACAGATACAGGAAAAATGGTAAGCTTTGGTTATCATAGCAGAAGTATGTGGAAAGAGTGCTTGAAAATCTCTGTATGAATAATGTGAAACCTGTGAATGTTCCATTAACTTTCAATTTTAAGCTTTCTTCGATTTTGAGTCCTAGAACTGATGAAGAAAAGAAGTATATGTCTCATGTACCATATGCAAATGTTGTAGGCAACTTAATGTATGTGATGGTCTCTACAAGACCTGAAATTTCACATGCACATGGAGTTGTGAGCAGGTTCATGGCAAATCCACGTGAAGAACATTGACGAGCAGTGAAATGGGTGCTTCGATATCTAAAAGGCAGAAGTGACTTTTGCATCATATTTAATGGTAGTGAAGAATCGGTCTGTGGATATGTAGATTCTGATTATGTAGGTGATTTGGACAAAAGGAGATCTACTACAAGTTATATCTTTACTCTTGCAGGTGGAGCAATTAGTTGGATGTCAAAGCTTCAAGAAATAGTTACGTTGTCCACTAGTGAAACAAAATATATAGTTGCTTCAGATGCCAGTAAAGAAGTAATCTAGTTAAAGGGTCTACTTGATGAGATTGGAAGGATGGAGGAGAAAGTGAATGTACTCTGTGATAGTTAGAATGCTATTCACTTGACTACAAATCCAACTTATCACAACAAGACCAAGCACATTGATATAAGGTGTCATTTTCTGAGACATGTGATCAAAGACGGAAAAGTAGCTCTCAAGAAGGCCCATACACTAAAGAATAACAAGAAACAAGAAGAAAGAATTGGTGGCTGATTAGCATGTCCTGCATTGATGACTGAAGGATACAAAGAAAATAACGACGAATTGGTTTGGGTAGCCATGTTCCTTGGATCTAATTATTATGTCAAATATGTAGCTTGCCTAAAATCGGGGGTGCAAATGTGTTTATACACAAATTTTTCTCTTTCGTGAAATCAACTTTATCTTAATAATCATATAATTTACTAAAAGTTAATTCTTGTTTTTGAATGAAAAATATAACAAATCATTTAATTCCTTCATGTAAAGGAATTTTTTTTTTTTTTAACATTTCATTCCTCCATGTAAAGGAAAAATATATATGTAAAGGAAAATTTTAGTTCATTTTCTTGAGAAGTGTTTTTGGTCATTTTCTTTCTCAACTTTGGTTACTTCCGATTACACTAGCTGCTCCCCTGTTTTTGCAGTGAGAGCCACTATTTTTTTTCTGTTGCAAATCAGATCATTACTATGTGCTGATATTATATTTTTTTTGCTCATTGTGTATTTGTAACAGATTATATTAATATATAAAGTGTTGTTTTTTTGTGAAAAAAGAAATATATACAAATTTATAAAATGTATAGAGTGAAAGACTTGATATTAAGATATTAATGAGAGATTTTTTTGGCAAAAATTACATGAGAAACCATTTGTCGACTGGTTTCAAACGAGCTAGTGTGGTTCATCACCAGCTAGTGTGGTTCATCGTCAGATTCAACTTAGCAAATTAAATAGTATGAGTAGAGTCTCCAATGGCTATATTGAATAACCACTAATTTTGACTAAAAGCACCTAGGTGAAATTTTATTTATT
>APFE031663212.1:90728-108617 GCA_000404065.3 Pinus taeda | reverse complement strand
TATTTTCACAGGTAATGATGATTACCTTATTGAAAATTTTAAAACAGTCATGAAAGAAGAATTTGAAATGACTGACATGGGTTTGCTGAGATACTTCTTAGGAATAGAAGTAGAACAAAATGGAAATGGGATTTTTATCTCACAAGTGAAATATGTTAATGAAGTGTTGGAAAGATTTAATATGCAGGAGAGAAAAGCAACAAACACTCCCATAGTGATCGGATTAAAACTCAGCAAAGAGGACAACAACAAGGATTTTGATCCTAGTTTGTACAAGAGCATAGTTGGCAGCCTCATATATTTGACTGCAACTAGGCTCGATATAATGCATGTTGTTAGTTTAATTTCTAGATTCATTGAGAAGCCAAAAGAAGCACATTGGCAGGCAGCAAAAAGGATTCTAAGGTATGTTAAAGGTACTAAAAGGTTTGGCATTTTATATACTACTTCAGAATGTTCAGATTTAATTAGATACACTAATAGTGATTGGGCTGGAAGTGTAGATGATCGGAAAAGCACATTCGGTTATGTTTTTCATATGGGTTCAGGAGCCATTTCATGGGCTTCTAAAAAACAACTTATTGTAGCATTGTCTACAACAAAGGCAGAATTTGTGGCAGCTACAGTAGTAGCATGTCAAGCAATTTGGATGAGAAGGACGTTAAAGAGTTTGTGCCAAGAGAAAACAAAAGGAACTGTGATTTTTTGTGACAATAGCTCAGCTATTGCATTATCCAAGAATTTTGTGTTTCATAAGAGAATGAAACACATTGACACAAAGTTTCATTACATCAGGGAATTGGTAAACAATGGATAAATTGTTTTAAAACATTGCAGAACTCAGGAGTAGGTTGCAGACATTCTAACCAAACCATTGGGACAGAAAAGTTTTGAATTTTTGAGGAAATGTTTGGGTATGAATGATAACCCACCAGTCGAAATTAAAGGGGAGTGTTGAAATGTACTTTCAACTACTGCATTCATTACTCCAGAAAACTGCCGAGCCTTCCATCACACTGCTTTTCATGAGCAAGTGGTTTTTCCTCTGGAGGCTATGATGACAATCACCATCTTACGCGTGTCCACAGCAGATTTCCAAAACAGGTTTTCATCGGAGCATAAAGTTCGATAGTTAGAGGCTATGCGATAATGCTGTCAGCCATTCGATTAAAAGCAAGGCTTCCCACCATCGATTGAAACCAAAGTTTGTTGTACTGACCTGCACATGGAGCTGATGTGAAGTAGAAGTTTCATTTTTTACCATGGTTTGTATCATTGAAGCATTAATGAATATTTACTATGGTAGTAAATATAGGTAAAAGATTTTAGTCTATTATGTATGGGAGTATGGCACAATTAAAAGAAAAGTATGGTCATGTTTTTTTTATTGTTAAAAAATATGCAATGTAATAGGTAGAAGCGTAAAAGCACAGGGGTTATCTTTTTTTTGGTTAAGGAAATGTAAGTGTTGTTCATTAAGAAAACGAGCATATGGAATACGCAACAGCCTGAAGGGAATTATGTTTTGTTGAATATGAAATGCATATGCACAGCAGTGCATATGTATTGAAAAGTTTTTCACACAATAGTGAATGTTATTTTCTGTAGTTGAAGATTGAAAACTTTTCATAGAACAATGAATGTAAAGAAAATTTTTACACACAGTAGTGTTAAATTTTCTAAAGAGAGTAAATCTTTTCAGGGAGATAGTGAAGTTTTTTTTTTTACCACATCTGAAGCCATTCTCTTGGTGAAATCCCTCTGATAGAGGAAGAATATTTTGTAACAACAATCTTTTGTTAATGAATACAAGTGTTTTTGTGCATGTGTAAAATTATATCTTCAACAAACAAATTTTTAGTTTCCTGGGTTAGAAACAGATCATTTTTCCTTTATTCAGTTGTTGTTTGGAATTATCAGAAATTCCCAACAGAGATATATTAGATTGCTGTATTAAATAAAATTTCTTCACTAAATATCACAGTTTTCATTTCACATATCTAGATCTTGCTGAAACAAAATCACTTATTCTTTTTCTGTACAAGCTACACTGTAAAATATATATATATATATATATATATTTACAATAAGGCACCATAATATCTTGAGCGAAGACACTTTATTTCAGGGAATTTTCAGTCATAACTATTTATTTTTTTATTGGAAAGTTAATTCTGGGCATTTGGTTGCAAAAGAGTAAAAACCACACCATAAAAAAATATATATATTACAATTGCATCAATGACGACACTTAATTTTAGGGAATTTTCAACGGAGTATTATTTATTTATTTAATAGAAAAATAACTTGGGGCATTTTGTTCCAAAAGAATAAAAAAGCATAGTTAAAAAATATTGTAATATATGGACATAAAAATTTAAATACCGCTTAAAGATGTCTGTGTTAGATGCAAAAACATGGGAAAATTGAGGGTGTGTGAAGAAAACACAACCACATAGCAAGCGAATAATACTGTTTGCGCCTCGCAAGTCAGATGCTTTAACCAAAGATAGACTAGCTTTAAATACTGTTTAAAGATGTCTGTGTTAGATGCAAAAACATGGAAGAATTGAGGGCGTGTGAAGAAAACGCAGCCATATAGTAAGTGAATAATACTCTCTACGTCAAGTCAAATGCTTTAACCAAAGACAGACTAGCTTTTGCTTCATTGGTGGCTTGGGTTACACACACATATTCTATTTTGTGGAGGCTTTCACTATGGAAAAGTTTGTGCTTGCGCTTAATTTATCATTTTTCAAAAATCTCGCAAGGCCCATTGGCAGGGCTCACACCTGGTACCCGCTTTCACATTCTCTGAAAAATTAATTTGAAGGAATCATGGTATCTATGTATATTGTAATATATGGGCATAAAAATTTAAATATCGTTTAAAGATGTCTATGTTCGATGCAAAAACATGGAAATTCTGTAGAGGAAAGCGTAGCCATAAAGGAGTTGTTACCAGGGAACATATCACCTTGACTTCAACCGTTTGATACCAAGGGGAGCATTAATTTAAATAATCAATTCAACTTTAAATGACACTTACCCATTTCGGAAGTTTTAAAACATTTCAATCAATACATCCCGAGGGTTTATAAACGGAGATGTTAAAGGAGATGCAGGGACCCAGTGAGCCACATAGACAGGTCTGGGAAACATGCAATTCGAGATAAGCTTGGCGTTGAAGTTTAGTCTGAGGGGTATATTCTCACAGATATTATCAACATTTTGTATTGCAAAAAAGTTGAATTTGTGAGCAAGAGGATTCTGTATTTAGACAGATGTTTCGGACGATATTTCCTTCCACGAAACTTCCTTACCTGTTGTTATGAATTTGTTTAATAGCCATTTTTTCTTAGGTATCGGCAAAAAATTGTTATATGATTTAAATTTTCTATGTTTTTGCTTGTATTTTATGTGAATGGACAATCTGAGATATGTGAATGGACAATCTGAGATATGAACGATTTTTGTTACGTGATTTATATTACGTATCGGCGTATAATGTGGCGAAACATTGTTAGGTGATTTATATTTTATATGTTCTTGCTTGTTTTTTAAGTGAATGGACAATCCAAGATATGAACGAATTTTGGTACGTTTTGGAAAATATATAGTATGGAAAATAATTGTTATGTGATTTATGTTTTATATGTTCTTGCTTGTTTTTTAAGTGAATGGACAATTCGAGATATGAACATTGTTATTTGATTTATATTTTTATAGGTTCTTGCTTGTTTTTTAAGTGAATGGACAATCCAAGATATGGACATTGTTATGTGATTTATATTTTATAGGTTCTTGCTTTTTTTTAAAGTGAACGGACAATTCTGGTGAGAAACGTTTTTTTTTTTTTCATATATATTATTAAGTATTATTTAATGATTGGTTTATTCATATTGATATAATTTTATTCTTATTTAATAAATAAATGGAAAGATAATAAACTAATCATAAACTTATTGTTTAATAATAATAAATTAATATTTATTATTAGGTAATACATTCATGGATACATTACACGAGGCCACCACCAAATAATATATATTTGGCATCCCTATTCGTTTGCATTACAGCTCTCCCAGCGAGGTAAGTGAAAGGGAAAGTCTAGTTGAGTCTTGGGATATGAATATCCAAGCAGTTGAGGAGGAAGAGGTGCTTCAGGTTTCGGCACTAAGCATAGCATTTTCCGTAGTAAACCCATTTGTTCTAAAATGTTCCCCTTCATCTTAAAAACCCAAGCTAGTTGTGGCGTTTCTGTGCATGTTAGATCTGCACTCCTGTGAATAGAACTATCATTATTATGTGCATGCCTATTTCATGATGCACACTGTCCAGCTGACCTCTCTTAGCTAGATTTTTGTTAGGGTTCTCTATCCACTATCTCAAGTAAAAAAAATGCACCAACACTCCTATCATTCACCCCTCTGTCACGCTGAGCGCTCCTATCTATGTTCTGCATAAGTTGTAAAAATAACTATGCGATAGAGGTTTATTTATGGAGTTTACACTGAGTCTGGAGATTTGCTTTCATTGGATAGACGGGTTCCTTGAGGAAGGTGAAATAAAACCCACTCCTTTTTGCTGTTGTATGAGATATCTCCTACCAGAGTTGATTTTTTTTCACCGAAAGATAAGTTCACACCTGAGTCCCTGAATTGAATGTGCAGTTGAGGAGGGTCGAGTTTGCTGGGAATGCATATGACTGAGTCCATCAGCTGAACGTGGCGAGATTTACTTTCACGACTGTATAACCGCCTTGTGCCTTAGGTTTTTTGTGAACTGATGTTTGATTATGAGTCCAACGAACTAAGAGAATTGCATTAAGATAAGCTTTGGTTCATGGGTAGACTGTTCCGTTCTCCCTATTTTAAGAGTCTGTTTGACCATAAAATATTTGCATAGGTATCAAGACTGGATTCCTTTCCTCATATATGTCGAAGCTCTGGCCCATGGAAACAACCTATCTCATAAATCAGCTTTGTGTTTGATTAAGTACTGGTTTCTGGCTTCAAAGGTTGGTGATTCTGGAGAGGAGTTATGAAAAGATGATGCTGCTTTCTTGGCTTCAAAAGATGATCCTATCAAGTTTGAGTCCTATTTACGAGAATTAAGAGAGCAAAAAGTTTGTAGATATTTATTGGATATAGGAAGCTCTAAGGAAGAGCTGCAAGCATTTCCTGAAGGTCTAGTTGCTCTTCTAAAAAAAGGTTCAACCATCAATGAGATCAGAGCTAGTGGAAAAACTTCGAGAAGTTCTTAATTCATGAGATTGATAATCATGCCAGTACAGAGTTTGACTACTTTTGGGGTCTTTTATTTTCTTTATTTGTAATTAATAATTATCAATGACCAGGAATTATCTTGGCAGTAGAATATGAATGTGTATTTCTGCAGTGGTCATAATGCTTTTCCATGGGGCTGCCAAGATATACTAGTGTAGTTTGGTTTATTCCCCAATTTGGTTATGATTGCAACATTTGTATTTTCTTGCAATGGTAAAGAATCTCCTCTTGCTTTCCTACAAATCTCCAGTTCTGGACCGAGTTTTCTTTCCTGGGGCTGCGTGTTACCTCAGAGATAAATTCTGGGTAGATTTCTAGTGTAAATAAACCGAATTTGAAGAGATAGACAAGCTGCAAGTTAAGCTCAAAAACAAGTCTGTCCTCCCCCAATTGTCCTCCCCCAGTTGTGCCACCGCTCAATAAGAATGCACCAGCCACCAAAAATGATATATGATTCTAGCAAAACTATGTACATGCAATGATGCTCTCGGTTATGGGACTCTTCTCAGTTATATAGCGTTCTTCTCCACCACTCTATAGCAGCATCAAAGACAGCCTCTGCCCCGTCAATATCACCTGCCTTCTCTTTTAAAGATACTAATGCAGCAATTGTTCTAGGTTGGTGTTTTATTTCAGTTATGCACTCCAAATATTCTATAGCAACATGATAATGACTCACAGCTACGACAACTTGGGCACGTAAAAGAAGAGCCAATGTTGCTTTCATTGGATACTTTTCAATCATTTTTCCTAAAAATTCTTCTGTTATCTCTGTAATAAGCTTAATATTTGCATAGTTTTTATTATTGGTACCTCCTAGCACTTCTACAAACTAATCAGCAATTCGTATGCGCTCAACATTGAACCTCATATGTTTAAGTGTGGCCATAGCCACCCGTAAAATAGCCTTTTCAGTCCCAAATGTTTCATAAGCCCATGCTCTCACACTCTGCATAAATTTGACTGCTGACATGCCATTGTTGGCAATTAAAATAATTGGATTGGTTTGTTTCCACCGAGTACATAACAAAACTCATCAATTTGAGATAAAACTGTTGAATTCCTCACTGCAACCTTCCCATTTTCAATCCCATTAGTGTGGATACCTTGCCCCCTATTATCTTTGTTATTTCCTAAGACACCTTAAGACCAGTAGACTTACGCTGCCCCTCCACTGAGAGGAAGGTTCCATTTGTAGACCACCTAATGAACAATAATCCCAATGCGATTACGCCCCTTAGAGACTTGAGTTTGTTCAAGAAGTAAGAGCTCTTGAGATTCCGCAAAGTTTATTTTATCAATAAGAGCACATGCTGCGTTATATGGCATCTCAAATTTACTATTCTAAAAGTAGTAAGAAGTTTCATGAAGGCCTAGATCTCCAATCATGGTCCCATTTATATGAGTACTGAGAGCAGATTGTTTTTTTGAAGAAAGTGACAAGTTAAGAGAATATTGGTTCATACCCTAGTCAAAGCATTTATATATATGAGCATTCAAGTCCTGTCCATGACATGGTGCGATAGTTGTTGAAGTTTTGATAGCCATCATTTTTGCTTTGAAAGTGAATATGTTGGAGGATTTTTGGGAATGACAGAGCTCAATGTTCATAAGCATTGGGGGTTGTTTATATCCTTTAAAGTTGCAACTATTTGGCATTGTGTGAGATATCCATGCAACATTGTCATGAAATGGAGAAAATTGATGATACATTACAGTTATTGAAAAATCTAATCTATTCCATTGTCGATGGGATGGTAAAAGTCAATAAGGAAACTCTTTTTAACATTCAAACATGTTTGCAAAATGTACAAGACAAAATTGATTTTTTGCAGCTTGAATCACAGCTACAACAAGAAGAGCTACATCAAAATAGACATCATTTTGAACCTGTTTTTGTTTAGAACATTGAGATGACCACCCATCAGCAACAAGTCAATATTGTTTAAGTTCTTTCAGATTTAGTATCTAATGAAGCAGCAGTTGCACATGCAGATGCAGAAGTTCAGTCTGCACTTCGCAAGTCAGTCATCAGACCTTGGGAAGAGATTGTCCACAATTTTTCCCCTCTTCCATAGCAGCAACAACAGATTATGAAATGCTAACACTGTGACTGAGTTGACCATATGAAAGATCACTTTTTTGATCTTCATCCATGTAAGCACTGTCGTAAAACCAATCATTCTTCAAATAGACGCTTTAGAAACAAACCTCTTGCAAGATCAAAGATTCTTCTTGGATGGATGACTTCTTAGCAATGGGATTCAACATCTAAGAAAATATTTCGCTCATACAATAGGATTTGTTCTTGAATATTGAATAGTCTTGCAGTTGATTTTTCTCGATCATCTCACGTCGTATTTGACAAGGGGGGAAATGATGGTCATCTACAAGCTTCAAAGCCACATCAAGCGAGCTTGAGCCACAACCTACCATACTAGATTCAGAGTTTCATCGAGAGACAAAGATTCTATTGAACATGCTTTGAGTCGATGATGCCTCTTCAAAGAATTAGTGACACTTCCTCTAGTAGAAGACTTCAGCTTCTTGTGAGTTTTGGAAGAGTTCCAGGAATTTCATTAACCATTCCAGAGTTTTTGGTCATCCTTAAACCATCACAAGTTGAGACCTCTCTTTTTAGGTTAAGGTTCTCCCTTTTATGTGAGGTGAGACCTCCCTTCACTGGTTGAAGGTTTCCCTCTTCAAAACATCAGGAGCACTTTATCCCGCAGAAGACCTGGGCTTCATGCTAGACTTGGAAGAGTTTCGAGAACCTCACTAATCATTCCATTGTTGGTGGTCATCCTTAAACCACCTCGCTTATACCAACATTTCAGAGAGCAGATTCATCCTAGTTTCGCATTGCATTTTTGCACATTTTGTCTTACATCTCTCTTCTTGGACTCATACATAACCCTTCAGATTAAGGGGGGGAATGTTGGACACCTAATCCTCTAAGGATTGGTGTGGAAGCTAGATAGTCTATGGAAGTCCAAGAGACCTTGGAATACGAAATTAATGGTCATGTGAATGTACTATAAATGTATATCATTGTCAATAATAAACACAGACTCATGCTTATCATTCATCTTTTGTGTCTTCCATGTATTTGTTTAACATAAACAATAGTATTTCGAATGACTGGCAGCCCAATTTGTTATAGGCATGGTCATTCCTCTTTGGAAGATTTCTAAAATGAAATGATTCTATGGAAAGGAAGTGGGAGAAAGATATGATTATGTGCTACAAAGGATTTCATTACCTCTTGTTATTTCTCTAGAAAAAGGGGTGGAGATGTTGTTGAACCTTGTTCCACATATTTTTATTCTCACCCAAGTGATCCATGACACCACAAATGTTCCTATATAAAATATTATTTATCTCAGAGGACCACACTAGCAAAATTTGAAAGAATGAGACAGTCTAGGGCTCGTCATGCATGAAGTCATGGTAGGTCTTAAAAATATATATGAAATTGGCACTATCATGGTTGCAACTTTGAAAATGAGAGTGCTAAAAGAAAGGATATCTATTTTTCTCATTGGACATCAGACATGATCTATGTAATACATTTTCTGGTATAAGAGCCTAAAAAAATTGATAGGCTCACTTCTCGCTAATACATATGTTACACTGCTAAGGATATAATCCATGTAATACATTTGTTGGTATAAGAGCCTGAAAAAAATTGATAGACTCACTTCTAGACGATACACATTTTACACTGCTAAAGGGAATAAATTCATGGTATGTTCAGCAAATTGCAAAGGGAGAAATTAAGCCGGTCATCGAGGACAGCATACAGAGAAAAGGAATGATACGGGTTTAAGTGATACATTGAATAAGCATGATTAAGATAATTTGATATTTTGTGGAATGTGATAGGGTGGGGTGTTTTTTGATTTAATTGGGTTGGTATCAAAAATGCCCTTAGAGAATGCACTTGTTTCTATGTATTTTAAATGTGGGATCATGGAGGATGTTTTCCAAAATTCTTAAATGAAATGTGATCTCATGAATTACCATGATCGCAGAAATCCATATGAATGCATTTGAATTAATAAAATAATACACTTTTAAATTCAAATTTGAAGTCAAATAATGTCCCATAATCCACTTTTAATTTCAGATTTGAAGTCAAATAATGTCACCATTTTAGATTACATATTGTATATATAGACAAGGCCATGTTTATCATTCCATATCATGGCATGACTATGTATGACAGAGAGGTGTTGCAGGCGGGGCCACAAACTGAGGTGGAACCTCACAGGAGGAGGAGACGAAGTCGAACGTCGAAGATGGAGTACTACATTGAAGGAGGTCACATCAAATCCATTTCTTCACAAGTATAGACATCTCCTAAAAAATAATCATATACACATAATATAACTTTTTCTATAAAATATCATTGAAAATTAACTTGTCCAATAAAAGATAAGATCATTGATAGGTGCATGAAAATTATTGATAGATGATGTACGTTAGCCACTACACCATAATGCCAAAAAATGGATGGTCATGTTCCACTCTGAATGAGATCCAAGATCTCTCTCCTTTTCATTTTTGGACGATCAATGTTATGTTGATTTTTAAGTAGCTTGGGAGGTACTCCAAGCTGTAGTTTTAGGGATTGGAGGAAAAAGTGCCATGAGAGTCACTTGTGGGCTTGGATCCCAAGGTATGGGTTTTGAACCCATTGGGATTTGAGCAAAAACCATGACCATAATTTTACATGTGATGGATGAGGATGAAAGCTCTCGGCAAGACGAATCTAATGTAATAAGAATCATCTAATTCCAAGTTGTATAAATGGAGATATGAATTTTGAAGTTTATAATTGGGTCTTTCACTTGTATGTATAGGTTGGCTTTGTGTTAAGAAGACATGTGATAGTTTTCCAAACCATATTATGACGTTGGAGGAGATCTTCTATTAGTGTATAGATAGAAGGTGATGGAGGAGTCATTTCCTCATCCAAAAGTGCAACACACACTTAAAGATAAACTCTTTATAGAGGAGGAATATCTCTGTCTTACCTGCAACAAAGGAGGACTGAACAACATGGACCAAAGAAATCTATTTCAGGCTCTATTTAGAGGGTCGAGTTGCTACAAGGGAGGCCGAGACACCTCCCTAGAGGGTGGAGGTAGAGGAAGGCTTTTTTAGGGTTGCTTGAGGTGTTTCTTGGGTGGATAACCCTCAGGAGGGAGATGTAGATTGTTGTGGGTAGGCTGCAGGGCCCACCTCATTGTTTGACGACAACGTAGCTTGTATTGAGGGCTGTTTATGCCTAGAGAAGTAGCCAAGGGAGTTAACACCTATCTAAGGGTAGGTCGTAGCCAAGGAGGGTTGTTTGGGTAACTGTTTAGGGGATGTTGCACCAGTCCAGGATGCCCTAAGTAGTCACAGTCACAATAGTAGTATTGTAGACTTGAGACAACAATTTTTCTATGTGTTGTATCCTTGTTTCTAGGTTAGATTTGGATCACTTTACATTGCATCATGTGGCTGTCATTCAGAGGAATTTTCGTGATGGTCAAAAGTCCATCATAGGAGCATAATTTATAGTGAAGTATTGGGAATCACTAGTCTGGTGGGGGGAAGTGTGTTGATAGCCCAAAGTAGCCCTTGAAGAGCTATCTTGAAGTGATGAAGAGGAGCTAAAGGTTGGGTGAAGATTGGCGCCGAAGTGTAGTATGTTGATGGACAAAGCTGACTCCTAGCTTGGCAATTTGGAGCTCAGGTATTGGCCAGCCTAGAGAGCATATTGGATCAACCCGTGTATATGTAGCAGAAGTGACTTGCAACAATGTTAGGTGGCGTACTTCCTGGAGTCTCAACGTGTTGACCTTTAAAGGAATAATGGGTAGCTAGTGAATAGTATGGGTGCGAAGGATAGGCAGGACAAGATACCTCAAAGAAGCTGCAACGAAGATTTTCATTGTATATTGTATACCATAGACTTGTATTATGCATATTTGGTTTAATATAACGAGATTGGGTTGTACATTATTGTACAATTTTGTTAAAATTTATGTATATTATGTATATGTGATTTACTTCTTTATATTTTCTGTTGTGAAAATTAGTTCTTATTGAGATTCTTCGTTTGGTAGCATAATATATTCTAAGATTTTAACCTAGACTTAAGACCGTGGAAAATCATCATGGTATCAGAGCATGTTTAAGCTACTTTGGAAGTCAATGAATTAGAGTTGTGCACAACAAAGTACAACTTAAGAGGGATTTGGTCACATTGTAGGTGATAGTGTGGAAGTTGTGGGATGGTATCTAGTATGAAGACAGGTTGAAAGGTTGTCCAACTATGGTCCATGAAAGGAAAGCATCAAGTTGGTCTTATAGGTCAATAAGATTTTGGAGTTCGTTGAAAAAGCCATCAAGAAGTCAATTGACCCAAAGGAGCTGGAAGTGTATGAGGATTTGGACATGATGCTGAGATTGATCATCCTATATGGTGTGAAGGATTCCCTAATACCTCATTTGTTCGGGAAGAACACCGCACATGAGGTGTAGGTGGCTCTTCAGAATTTGTTCCAAAATAAGAACAAGAATTGGGTATTGGTATTGGAGGATAAGCTGAAGTCCACCAAGATGATAAAGGGTGAAGGCATGACTTTGTATCTAACGAGATTGTCTCAAGTAAAAGATGATCTTGTTGCCATCAGTGTCACTATTTCAAATGGAAATATAGTGAGGATTTCCTTAAAAGGGTTCACTGAGGAATGGAATCCCTTCATGAAAGGAATCATTTCTAGAGAGAAGCTGCTAGAATAAAATAAGTTGTGGGTTGTCTTCATTCAGGAAGAGTTGCGAGATGATGATCTTCATCCAAAGAAGAAGACTGTCGATGATGAAGTGGCACTTGCAACACAAATGAAGGATAATCAAAATAAGGACTTGAGTAAGGTCCAGTGTTTAAACTTTGGTGAGATGGGTCATTTTTCATCAAGATGTCCGATGAAGAAGAACGGATATGAAGAGAAGAAGAAAGGAAACTAGGTAACCATTGTTGCCACTTCTGCTGAGATAGACAATCCCATGAGGAGATTGGAGGAGGAGGAATTTACCACGACCTCTCATTTCTCACAGGGTACCATTAATGAGTATGAATGGTACATGGACAGTGGTTCGATAAAACATATGATAGGGTCACAAGATTTTTTTGAGACTCTAATTAAATGGGACTCTATGTTAAACATGGTGTTGGGTGACAAGAGTGAGTCGGAGATCCGAGGATCGGGTTTTGTACCATTCAAGATCGCAACATGATGAGTGATGCGAGTCCATGATGTATTGTTCATACCAGGACTCATATATGGCATGATTTATGTCTTGATGATCGAGAAGAAAGGGTTTTAGGTCTTTTTCTAGGATGAGAATGCAGGGCTTAACCTTAGAGGCTCTAGCTCCGCTAGTATCATACTTGGAGTTAGAGAGCATGGTCTATCTAGGCTAATGGGAAATCTTGTGCATCATGAGAAGTAGCTAAAGTAGGTGTAGGTTCCGGAGAGCTAGGTGTAGGTTCAGGCTTCAAAGGATTAGATACATGTTCTTGAGAATAAGGTCCAAGTTCCAGAGACTCAGAAGGAGTCGAGTTTGAGAGGAAGATTGAAATTTCAGAGGGAGACTCTGCAATCCAAAAAGAGCGCATGGTCAGTGAGGAGAAAGGGTTCTCCTAGAAAGTCCAAGAAGGAATCATGTAGAGAGTGGAATACATTAAAAAAAAGAGAAGAAGAAGCAGGGTGCTTCCAGTAGTGACAGTGACACTTTTGAGTGAGGCATAGTTCATAGAGCATAGACTTTTGTAATTGTGAGCACCAAGAGTTAGGTGAGTTTTTTGAGTAGTGGTGATGACGATGAATTACTTCCTCATCTTGGAAGTACCTCCCTCACTATGAGGGAGTGTTGATTTTTGAGAAGCTTGGGAGGTACGCCAAGCCCTAGGGTTCGAGGATTAGAGGAAAAAGTGCTAAAAGAGTCACTTGTGTTCTTCAAACCTATTTAACCCCAAATTTCCTCTTTCTGAACACCTTTCTACATTCCATCCTCCTTCTTTTTGGCTCTCATAACTCTAAATTCGGCATGTGTTTATAGGGTCTATGGCATAAAATGTATCTAATCATCTTGTATTTCATAAGTGTCATTGTTCTTTACTATTTAACTTAATATTTGCTTGAGCTACTGAATTTCACCAATTTCACAGCTAGTTACTGATTCCATAGAAAAATCAAGGGTTTGTGAGGTTCTGAAACTCCTGCCGAGGAACAAGACATATGGCTAGGTGAAAAGTAGCTGGAACAATTATTTGTACCTATATTCATAACGTAGATCGATAAGGAAAGCATCATAGCATCTCAGTCAAAGCAAAAATCAACGACCAAGGAAGGTTAACCAGGTGAGCAAGGAATTAATGAATGCAGATACTCAGCCTCATGATTTGCTTCACTGATAGGAAATCATGAGGAAAGCACATTATGTTATCTCTTTGTGTTAATTTTAGTCATTGTTGAGTAGGGTAGGGTCATAATACTCAGAAACAATTATTCGTAAGAGATTATAAATTTTCCTCTCAACATCATAGTGACAAACTTGGATATTGTTTTTGAACTCTATTTTTGCAATTAAAAACTCTGTTTCATTTCATCCTTTTGCTCTGTGATTTATCCACGCATATATAATCTTGTGAAGGAGTCGCATTGTTACCTACTTCTCACAGGAGGCCCCCATGGAGTTGTAAGGTTTTACTATTTTCAAACTAACATTTCAATTCTGCATTCTATATTGTTTTCAATTCATTTATTTCACTAATAGTTTGATTGTTAACAGTAATCACAGAGTTGATAACAGAGTACAGTTTGTTTAGTGCTTTTGCTGTAGGATGAATGAGTGAAGTTAAGATCTCTTACACCCATGAAAGTAGTATAACAGAGTATGGATTGATATAGTTTTGCAGTATGGTTTTGAGTTACAGTTGTGTGAATAAAATTTCAATTTAAGTATAGAGTTAATTTCTCTTTCTATCAAATTAATATACATCAGGTTTCATTATCAAATTTTCTTTTAGGCAAATGTGTGTGTGTGTTATTTCATTTCAAGAAATAGCCAAGCAAGTGTGATATTTTGTTTCAAGAAAATGTGTGTGTGTGATTTTATTTCAAGCAATAGTTAAGCAAGTGTGGTATTTTCTTTCAAGAAAGTGTGTGTGTGATTTCATTTCAAGCAAAAGTCAAGCAAGTGAGATGTTTATTTCAATAAGAATGTGATATTTCTTTTAAGAAAGAGAAATAGTTTTGATTTCATATTTAATTTCATGGTTGTTAAAGAAAACATGTGCATTTCATTATCTCAATTTAATTTAGGAATTGTTTAAGTAATAAAGACTCCTAGCACAAAGATTTTACATGTATTTCATCAGTTTACTAGCCCTGGTTGATAATTCATGTAAGTAATTTGACACCAATTAAATTACCATACATTTTGGAGCCATTTCAGGGGAAGTGTATATAGGAGTTTTTTTCTTTTTCTTTTCATTACAAAAGTAAAAAAATAAAAATGATATGGATATGGAAAGAGATACTAGAGGTATATTTGTAAGTAGAGGTAGGATTTTGATTCCAACATTATCACTCACCCCACCATAACCTCGTAGTGCCTTCTTGATTTATACTCAAAAGTTGAAATTATTTCGAGCCACTCTTAAGGATGCCACATTAAACTGGTTTATAGGCTTAGGAGTACATTCTATAAGAACATGCGAACAAATGAAAGATAAATTCTTAGAAAAATATAAGGATTATTGTATGCCCCATAACCTTGAATAAGAAGATGAAAATCTTGAAAATTTTATTGAAAATCTAGCTTATTAATGTAAAAAGGGCTAAAATGCATAATCTAGATGAAGAAACTTTAAAATCTCTCTTACTAAAATCTATCAGAGATGGGTGGATAGATATTTTCAATTTGATGGGTAAAGGACATATTTCTCAGTTATCATTTGGAGATATTTGTGAGTTATGCATACATATTTCAAGAGGAAAGTCAAGAATTGGGAAAAATCCGAGAGATCCTATTATGTCTAGTATTAATAAATCTGCAGCTAGGACTGTAAGTAGGGCTAAAATAGGCAATTTACTCGACAAATTTATAACAGATATTTTGGGGAGTCTTAGTGAAAAAATAGACACCCTTAAATTACAAAACAAGCAAAAGGTTGAAAATACTACATTATCTATCTTTCGTCCAAAATGTAGAAAAAAGCATGCCTTGAGAGAATTCCCTCTTGACTTAAAAAGTGTGAAAACTTGTTATATGTGCAAAAAATCATGATACACAGAAATGTCCTTCAATACCATATCTTAAAGTTGCCTATCAAGAGGACATAATGCCAAATCAAGTAGAACATCTTTGTTTTATGCTAAGAGACCATGGGAAAATCCACAATCGAATATGGCCCAAGGTTTCAACACTCAAACATATGCATAACCATCCCAAAGTAATGGGATTGCACCCATGCATTGGAAACCTTGGCCTCAACCTTGGGCACAAGGATGGAAAAATCCTTATGGAAAGTACCCTCAATATCCTTAATTTCAATAACCTTACCCTATTTTTCCACCACAATTTTTTCCTCAGCATGTTCAATCCTTTCAACCTCAAAATTCAAACCCACAAATTTCACTACCATTTCCACAAAAGAAAAATAAATTCCCTGCTCAGCCACCTCCAAATCCATATAATAAAAATTCATAGCCTGTTTACAACATGGATGGACAAAATTTTCAAACTTATGTGATAACTCCATTAGTCTGATCTAAACAATGTCCAACTTAGATCTAGTAGAGTATTGGAAAAGAAGCCAAAAATTCTTAAAAACAAACCATCATTGGACATTCTGATGACACTCCAATAAAATCAACTCCCATTATAGAACAACCTTTAGTTTCTATTCAAAATCCACCTTTCTTTGAAAGATTGAAAATTGACAAAGGGGTAGCAAAACATATTGTGTTTCTTGATTATGATATGATTGATGAACTGAAGAATGTTTGTATAAAAATTCCCCTATTACAAGTTATCAAAGAAATACAAATATTTTCAAAGACAAACAGGGATTTAAGTATTAAAAAACCAGAAAGAAAAAGGAAATAGGTTAAAACAATATAGTTAGTTGCAAAAATTGTAGATATCATGATGGGAAAAACAACAATTCAAAAATATCTAGATCCAGGAAATCTTGTTGTGAAAACACACATTAATGGTGTTGAAATTCCAAATACATTGATTTATTTAGAAGCAATCATAAATATCATGAGTAAACAAACTATGAATCAATTGAAGGATGCTTCACCATTTTTGGAGTAAAAAAGTAGAAAGATTAAAAAATAATAAAATAATAAAACTACTTTTTCAACTTGTATTATCAACTTATCTCCCTAACATTTTACTCAAATTTTGAGTGGGAGTACTGGTTGGATGAAAATTTTAATTCCTCATCCAAAGAGCACCCACGTTTCATACTTTCAATGGACCCTAACACATGAAAAATGATAAAGACATGAAAAAACGTGATTGCAATCACATTTTTCATGTATTTCTCAGTTTTGATATAGCAGGATCCATCAAAAGCATGCAATATGGGGACTCATTGGATGAGGAATCAAATTATGCATCCAATGTGTGTTTCCTCTTGAAATTTGAGTAAACCCATAGGGAGATAAGTTGAAAAAATAGTTTTTTTCTTTTTTCCCTCTAAAACTTGATGATGTCGTCTAATTTTATTTTATTGTTTCCACTATTAGTTTATAATTTCCATAGGAGGCCCATTTTAGACCTCAAAAATCCCCTAATGGTTAGAATATGTATTTGTATCCTTAGATTCTTGGGAATACCATGTTGACTTTATGATCTTGACACCTGAGAATAATCTAGGAGGACACCCATTGATTCGAGGAAGATCATACTTAGCTATAGATGATGCTGTTATAAGTTGTAGATATGGTGATATTTTTATCTCTTATGGAAGTTTGAAAACTAAATTCACATTATATTCTCCTACAAAAACAATTATAGAAGTAGAAAATGAAGCATGGATAGAATATGATAATGAAAACTTTGATATACGACCAATTTTTTTTACTTCACAAATAGAAGAAAAAGATCAAATTTTAACAATGTAAAATTTGAAACGGGAACCCATACTATTACCCGTTTTGTAGAGATAGCAAAAAAGTGACTCGATTTCGAAAAGGGGTTATGCAGAACACACATGTGTTTTTCAAAGCTTAGTTTTTGGCACTTTAAATAACCGATACGATTACTCGTTTTGTAGGGGTAGTAAAAACGTGACCCGATTTTCAAAAGTGGTTAAACAGAATACACTTCTTTTTATTGGGAGCATATTTTTGACATTTTAAATTTTCTTATGTATCAAATATAAATATTTGTTTTTAAATATTAGTGATTTTCATGCTGATTTTGAAATGTGCAGATGCAACGTGTTGATGCAGCATACCTTTTCTTTAGAGAATTTATTTTTCACACTTTAAAATTTATATCTCCAAAAAAATTTTAAATTATG
>APFE031663212.1:58773-90113 GCA_000404065.3 Pinus taeda | reverse complement strand
GATAAAATATTTTACGCCATTATTTCAAAATGTTGAAATTTTACCCTTGAAAATTTGAACACTTTTAGTTTTGAAGGTGTTTTCTGCACAAAATTTACCATTGAAAAAAAAAATGTTATTCGAACATCAACACTTTGTTTTGAAGGTGCTTTTTTGGACAATTTTTGCACAAAAAAATGGTTTTCACCGCCATTTTTAAAACATGTTGAAAATTTACCCTAGAAAAAAAAAGGTGTTATTTCAGCACCAACACTTTTCGTTTTTAGCACTGTTTTTGATGTTTTTACGAGGTTTTTTGGCTAGAGTTCTTGTTTTGAGTTTATAGTTCCCGTTTCAAAATTTACATTGTTTTTTCGAGAAAAATGTAATATTGAATATCTATCATCTCATCAAATGGCTTTAAATTCTATGGAGAAATTTTTAAAATTCTTTAACAGAAATTTTTCTAGGGAAAACTTTAAATATTAATGATAATTTAGAAAAATTTCAAAAGAAATAATTAATAAATATGTTGCAAGAACATTCCTCTTCTTATGCGTGGGAATGCACTGGTATGAAAGGAATTGATCCTAACATTTGTATGCATCATATTTATATTATATATTATATTATATGTTTGAAGAAAATACCAGACGAATCTGATGACCCCAAAGAATAATGAATCCAAATCTAAGAGACATTGTCAAAGAGGTATTACAAAAATTGTTAAATTTGAATTTCATTTATCCAATATTAGACTGTTAGTGGGTTTCACCATTTATAATTTCTCTGAAAAGAATGGAAAATGGAGAGTATGCATTGATTATATAATTGAATTAGGCTACTTTAAAAGATGATTTTCCACTCTTTTTTTTATATACAAGACCTGGATACATTGTCAAGGAAAAAGTATTTTTCATTCTTGGATGGCTTTAATGGATACAACCATACCCAACTAGCTTCAGAAGATCAAGATAAAAAACATTTACTTGCCCATGGGGAACCTATGCTTACCAATTACTTCCTTTTGGGTTATGTAATGCACCTACAACATTCCAAAGGGTAGTTTTAGGCATTTTTTCTTATCTAATTCATGATTGTTTGGAAGTTTGCATGAATGATTTTACTGTCTATGGAAACTCTTTGGAAGAAGCTCTTAAAAATTTGGGAAAAGTTCTCATTAGATGTAAAGAAGAAAATCTCTCATTAAGCCAAGATTTTTTTTTATGATGTTCACCGAGGGAATTGTTTTAGGACACCATATTTCAGGAAATGGAATTAAAGTGGATGCATCTAATGTAGAAGTCATTTCTAAATTATCAGTTCCAACTTGTCAAAAGATGTTAGAATTTTTCTTGGTTTTACTGGTTATTATATAAGATTTATAGAAAAGTTTACAAAGATAGTCTCTCCAATTTTCAAATTTTGTTACATAATATTGTGAATTCATCTCAAATTCTAACTACCAAAAAGATTTTGAAACATTGAAAGAAAATATTTTTGAAGCACCCATTTTAAGAGGACCAAATTGGAAACTACCTTTTTGTTTGTTTGTTTTTTTTTTTTTTTTAGTTACTTAATTATTATATTATATATTTTATATATTATATATTTTTTTTTTTTTTTTCAAATTTTTTTTTATTGTTACATATTTGTTTTTTTTTTTTTTTTTTTTCAAATAGTTTTTTTTTACCTATTTATTTGTTTACTTTTGTAATTTTTTAGTTTTTTAATTCTTTCTTTTATTAGTTATTTGTTTTTTTTTTTTTTTTTTACATTTTATGATGGATTTTTTTTTTTTTTTTTTTTTTAGTATTTAATTTATGTTTGCTTATTTTTTTTAACTTTTTTTTTTGTTTCATTGTTTTATTTTTATTTTTTTTTATGTTTTTATATTTTTTGCATTTTAAAGTTTTTCAAGTCTGATAAAATATTTTACGCCATTATTTGAAAATGTTGAAATTTTACCCTTGAAAATTTGAACACTTTTAGTTTTGAAGGTGTTTTTTGCACAAAATTTACCATTGAAAAAAAAAAATGTTATTCAAACATCAACACTTTGTTTTGAAGGTGCTTTTTTGGACAATTTTTGCACAAAAAAATGGTTTTCACCGCCATTTTTAAAACATGTTGAAAATTTACCCTAGAAAAAAAAAGGTGTTATTTCAGCACCAACACTTTTCGTTTTTAGCACTGTTTTTGATGTTTTTACGAGGTTTTTTGGCTAGAGTTCTTGTTTTGAGTTTATAGTTCCCGTTTCAAAATTTACATTGTTTTTTCGAGAAAAATGTAATATTGAATATCTATCATCTCATCAAATGGCTTTAAATTCTATGGAGAAATTTTTAAAATTCTTTAACAGAAATTTTTCTAGGGAAAACTTTAAATATTAATGATAATTTAGAAAAATTTCAAAAGAAATAATTAATAAATATGTTGCAAGAACATTCCTCTTCTTATGCGTGGGAATGCACTGGTATGAAAGGAATTGATCCTAACATTTGTATGCATCATATATATATTATATATATATATATATATATGTTGAAGAAAATACCAGATGAATCTGATGACCTCAAAGAATAATGAATCCAAATCTAAGGGACATTGTTAAAGAGGTATTACAAAAATTGTTAAATTTGAATTTCATTTATCCAATATTAGACTGTTAGTGGGTTTCACCATTTATAATTTCCCCGAAAAGAATGGAAAATGGAGAGTATGCATTGATTATATAATTGAATTAGGCTACTTTAAAAGATGATTTTCCACTCTTTTTTTATATACAAGACCTGGATACATTGTCAAGGAAAAAGTATTTTTCATTCTTGGATGGCTTTAATGGATACAACCATACCCAACTAGCTTCAGAAGATCAAGATAAAAAACATTTACTTGCCCATGGGGAACCTATGCTTACCAATTACTTCCTTTTGGGTTATGTAATGCACCTACAACATTCCAAAGGGTAGTTTTAGGCATTTTTTCTTATCTAATTCATGATTGTTTGGAAGTTTGCATGAATGATTTTACTGTCTATGGAAACTCTTTGGAAGAAGCTCTTAAAAATTTGGGAAAAGTTCTCATTAGATGTAAAGAAGAAAATCTCTCATTAAGCCAAGATTTTTTTTTATGATGTTCACCGAGGGAATTGTTTTAGGACACCATATTTCAGGAAATGGAATTAAAGTGGATGCATCTAATGTAGAAGTCATTTCTAAATTATCAGTTCCAACTTGTCAAAAGATGTTAGAATTTTTCTTGGTTTTACTAGTTATTATATAAGATTTATAGAAAAGTTTACAAAGATAGTCTCTCCAATTTTCAAATTTCTTACATAATATTGTGAATTCATCTCAAATTCTAACTACCAAAAAGGTTTTGAAACATTGAAAGAAAATATTTTTGAGGCACCCATTTTAAGAGGACCAAATTGGAAACTACCTTTTCACATTTCAACTGATCCCTCAGATACAACTTTAGGAGTTCTATTAGGACTAAAATATTTAACTCCTTATTCTATTTACTACACAAGAAAAAAAATTGACTCCTGGAGAGTTAAATTACACTTTAACAGAAAATGAATTTTTAGTCGTTGTGCATGCCATCAATAAATTCATATATTATATAACTCGATATGAAACCTTCATTCACATATATCATTATGAAATTAGATATTTAATGAATAAATCAATTACTAATGGCATAATTACAATATGGTTATTTTTATTACAAAAATTTAAGATTACTATTTTGGATAGACCTGGAAAACAAAACCAATTGTTGATTTTCTGTCTAGAATCCAAAATTATGATAATGATGTTCTTGTAGAAGATAATTTTCCTGATGAGTATCTTTTTGTAGTATCTATTAAATATCATTGGTTTGTAGATATTGCTAATTATATGGCTACAGGAAAGTTACCATCATACTTGTCTCCTTGAGAGAAAAGGAAGGTTATTCAAACTAGTGCATCTTATTCATGGATAAATAAATAATTGTACAAGACAGGAGATGACATAATCACTTAATTATGTGTTAGAGAGGATAAAGTACGAGATATATTAAAGGTTTGTGATGCTGAACCATGTGGAGGGAATTTCTCTGATAAAAACACTGCTTATAAAGTCATTTTCTTAGGATATTATTGGCCTTCTCGTTTTAAGGATGCCAAGAAATATTTTAAGAGATGTGAAAATTTTCAAAGAATGGGGAAACCTATTCCTTTGGATGAAATTCCTCTACAACCTCGGGTACTTATTGAACCTTTTAATAAATGGGCCCTCTGGGTTTTGTTTGTCAAATCAATCCACTGTCAAGACAAAAAAGGTAAATTCTTGTTTGTATAGATTCTGTCATAAAATAGGTAGAAGCTAAAGCACTTTATTTTGTGAATGAAAATGTTGTAGTTTCATTTCTTTTTGAGGATATTTTCACTCATTTTGGTGTCCCAAGGGAAATTGTGAGAGATCAAGGAAGTGAATTTACATCCAAGTTTGTACACATTATAATGGAGGATAACAAAATCAAACATAGGAAGTCAAATCCATATCATCCACAAGCCAATGGACAAGTTGAATCTACCAATAAAGTAATTGAAGCAATTCTTACCAAGACTGTGAATCTACATAGAAGGGATTGGGCAGAAAAGCTTCCAAAAACTTTATGGGCATATCATACCACATAGAGAAATACAATAGGAAACACTCCTTATGAACTTGTTTATGGGAGGAAAGTCTTGTTTCCTATTGAGTTCCAAATAAATAATTCTATAACAATAGCCAATATGGGTCTTGATGTATCAGAAGTCCAAAAACAAAGAATGGAGCAACTGAATGAAATTGATGAGATATGATAGGATGCTATTCATAGAACCAATATAGTCTAACAAAAAAGATCTAGGTGGCATGATAATTTTATAAAAGAAATAAAATTTTAGCCCGGTGATTGGACATTTATTATTATTATTTAAAATTTAAAGATTTTCAAGGAAAAGTTCAAACTGATTGGCTTGGTCTTGATGAGATTGAAATTATCTTTGATAATGGAGCACTCAGATTTAGAACCATTGATGAAGAGAAAGTAACCTTCCTTCTAAATGGTCATAGATTACAAATATATCATAAACCATAAATAAGGGAAGAATTCATAAGAAAACTACAAGATAATCTTCATTTGAAGTTGATTAATGAAGATTCTTCTTGCTGTCGAACTTAGCCTTCTACTTTATTTTTCAAAAATAAAAAATAAAAAAAATTATAAACATGAAAACCAACATTGTTGGCCTGTTTATATAGAAAATCTAGGTTGAAAGCCAAGAGTTCTTGGCAGTTTAGATTTTCTTTTCCCTATTTTAGTCCCATTTTCTTTTTATTCCTCTTCTCTTTTGAAAAAAAATATAGCTACAAAATTGTTAATAATTTGTAGTTCTGATAGAATTTTGCAACTGACTTGGCAAATTACGACTAGGGATGGAGACCATGGCTAAAGGAAATTCAGTGAAAATTACAGCTAGAGCGGTAGAGTACAACCTACAAAAATACAAAAAAAAATCAGTAAGGCAAAGATATGAGGTATGTAAATATTAATTAGATAATAAAGGTAAAAACATTGAATTATGAAATAAAAAGATGAATGACCATTGCTACCGCCATTCTGAATATTTATTACTCTCGTTACTCACATGACTTTGATCTTAATGAAAATATCTTATCAAAAGATATAACTCTAATATGAGACCTTTTTATCATTTAAATTCACTCCCTTTTTTATGTATATCCTTCCACTTCATGCATAGTTCTTGCATCATATCCATTTCACTTAGCCCTCTTTCATTGCCAAAACCACCCTTTACCTAAATTTTATCTCTTCGAACCATTCCATAACTAAATTTCTTCCATAACCCTGTCAAAAGAGAAATTAGGGGCTAAGGCTTCTCCAACATGGGAGTCATTGTACACTGAGAGCCAAATGGGGCCACATTCCTTGAAGGATTCCCCTAGGTGAAATAGTAGGTATAGCAAGCACAATGGCTATAATTTGTGGAAAATTTTGATGGGGACGAGAAAGAAGTGACAAAATCCTTTCCTTAAGCATACGATGGCATAAAAGTAGAAATTGGGGACGTGAAATTAGTTTTGGCAGAGTCATTTGTAGCATAAGCTCCCAGAATACCAAGAATCAGGGAAAGCCAATTCAAAAACCAAATGATCAAAGAAAAGGACTCAGAAATATTCCTTAAAAACCAAGCTATGGATATCTTTGTCTTTAAGAAGGGAATTCCAGTCACAACCTTAAAGAATAAATGATTAATTTTTCTGTTAATTATTCAAAATTTCATAACTTGTGAGGGTAGGTTTGGGAACATGTTCTTTTACCATGGTCACCTAATGATGATTTTTCTTAATGGTAATGAAATCAACCTACCTTACTTCCTTCTTAATAGTTTGAGAAAAATGGCTAGAAATATTAAGAGGAAGATACAGTCCATAGATAATGCCCTATATCATCATGGATTAGTGAAGATTATAATTCAAGCCCATCTGAAAAGAAAAGGAGATAATTAGGAGGATTTTCTGATTAGAAATAATTTCAAAGAAGCTGAACCAAAAGGGTAGAGTGATAAGTCCAGGAAGAGTAGGATAAAATTTCCCTCAAACACTAAAGAAAGCTCACCTGCAGAAGAAACACAACAAGATGATTACTCTGATGATGAAATCCCTGTTATAAATGTGTTAGAAACTCTTAAGAAAAATAGTTTTAGAAGAAATATAGCGAGCAATAAAAGGGAAAGTTCATTGGAAGAAGAAACAAAGAAAGAAGAAGTTAAAAATCATCCCCAAACTACTGAAAAAACACCATCAATTGTAAGAAGAAGTGAAAGGCTTAATAAACCACTACATGCATAGTCTCTGGAATCTCCAGAATTTGTCAATTTATAAGAAGAAGAAGAACCAAGAGTTCCATCACTAGTTTCCACTCCAACTGGGAGAACTCCATAAATTGATTTTGTCCAGCAAAAAACATATGACTACATATATTCCCTGGAAAAAAGAGCTACAGAAAAGACTCTTGAATCATCCTCAAACCAAGAATAAATTATTCATTTTGATCCCTTAGAAGAACCCCAAATTGTAAAAACTCTCAAAGAGGAAATATGTGGATTGCAGGTAGTAAATAGACATTTGAAGCAGGAAAATAAAATAGTAAAAGCAGAAAATGAAATCCAGGAGAACTCAAAATGACAACGTCCTATTACATCTGGGTTTATGGTATGACAAAAATAAGAAATTGAAAACTAAAAATCAATTTCTTAAGAAAAAAGGTGACAAGTTTGCAAAACAGAGTTTTGATGAAGAAACGAAGGATGGCAGTAGCCGGTGTCAAGAAAACAAAGAGGACTGACTTATATTTCCTTGCCCAAGATTTTGAAGATGCTTAGTGATAGAGAAATATTACAAATTTTGAAATTTTTCATGAGGACATGCAATGTCTTCTGTGTGGGGGAATTTTGAACCACATTTTTTTTTTTTTTTAACCACTTTCCTACATTCCATCCTTCTTCTTTTTCACTATCATAACTCTAAATTGGGCATCAATTTAAAATGTCTATGGAATAGTAGATTTCTAATCATATTCTATTTCATAAGTGTCATTTTTCTTTATTATTTAACTTAATATTTGCATGAGTCACTGAATTGCACCAATTCAGCAGCTAGTGACGGATTCTGTAGCAAAATCAAAGGTTTGACATGTTTCGAAACTCTAGTCGAGGAACAGGACATATAGGTAGGTGAAAAATATTTGGCACAATGGTTTGTACCTATATTTATAACTTGGATTGATAAGGAAAGCACCATAGCAACTCAGTCAAAGCGAAATTCAACCACCAAGGAAGGCAAACCAGGCGAGTGAGGAATTAATGAGTGCATATATTCAGCCTCATGATTTTCTTTGTTGATAGAAAATCATGACGAAATAATGTTAATTGATCTCCTTGTACTGATTTTAGTCATTATCGAGTAGGGTATGGTCATAATACTCTTAAATAGTTATTCATAAAAGATTATAAATATCCCTCTCGGCATAATAGTGACAAACTTGGATATTGTTTTTAAACTATGTTTTTGCAATTAAAAACTTCGTTTCATTTCATCCTTTTTTTTTGAAAATCCATGTGTATATAATCTTGTGAAGGAGTCATGTTTTCACCTATTTCTCGCGGGAGGGACCCCTGGAGTTGTAAGGTTTCACTGTTTTCAAACTAACATTTCAATTCTACAGTCTATATTGTGTTTAATTCATTTATTTCACTAATAGTTTGGTTGTTAACAATGATTGTTGAGTTGATAACAGAGTATAGTTTGTTTAGTCATTTTGTTGTAGGATGAATGAGTGAATTCGAGATCTATTATGCACATGAAAGTAGTTTAAAAGAGTTTGGATTGATATAGATTTGTAATATTGTTTTGAGTTACAATTGTGTGAATAATAATTCAATTTAGCTATAGAGTTAATTTTTCTCTTTGTCAGAGTAATTTAGATATGGTTTCATTTTCAAGTTTTCTTTCAAGAAAATGTGTGTGTGATTTCATTTCAAGCAAGAGTCAAGAAAGTGTGATATTTTCTTTCAAGGAAGTCTGTGTGTGATTTCATTTCAGGAAAGAGTGAAGCAAGTGTGATGTTTATTTCAATAAGAGTGTGATCTTTATTTTAAGAAAGAGAAATAGTTTTGATTTCATATTTACTTTCATAGTTGTTAAAAAAAACATGTGCATTTCAGTATCTCAATTTAATTTAGGAATTATTTAAGTAATAAGGACTCCTGACACAAACAATGCACATACATTTCATCAGTTTACTAGTCCTCATTGATCATTCATGTAAGTAATTTAATACCAATTAAATTACAAAACAAAACCCAAGGTAGGGATTTTGCACCCATCGGGATTTTGGCCAAAACCGTGATCACATTTTGACATGTGATGGATGAGGATGATAGGTCTTGGTGAGATGAATCTAACACCATCATAATCATTTGATTCTGAGCTATAGAAATGGAGATACATATTTTTGAAGTTTATAATTGAGTTTTGCACATGCATTTCTAGGCCGGCTTGATGTTAAGAAGAAATATTATTTTGTTGTTTGAGGATCCATTCTATTGGTGTATAAATATAAGGTGGTGGAGGATTCATTTGCTTATCCGAAAGTGCAACACACACTTGAAGATAAACTCGTTGGAGAGGAGGAATATCTCTGTCTTAGCTGTAGCAAAGGAGAACTGAACAACTTGTGCCAAAGAAGTTTGTTTCACGGTTTTTTTAGAGGGCCAAATTGCCTGAAGGGATTCCTAGGCACCTCCCTAGAGGGCCAAGGTACAGGAAGGTTGTTTCAGGGTTGTTTGGGTGTTTCTTGTGTGGATAGGCTTTGGGAGGGAAGGGCAGGTTGTAGGGCTTACCTCACTATTTGAGGGCGGTGTAGGGTGTATTGAGGATTTTCTATGTCTACAACAATAGCCAAGGGTGTCAACACCTCTCCAAGGGTAGGCCACATCCAAGGAGCATTATTTGGGTGATTGCTTAGAGGTTGTTGCACCAGTCTAAGATGCCCTAACCAATCACAGTCACAACAAAAATATTGAAGACTTTAGACAACAATTTTGATGTGTGTTGGATCCTTGATTTTGAGTCAGATTTGGATCAGTTTACCTTACAGCCTATGGGTGCCATTTGGATGACTTTTCATGGTGGTCAAAACACCATCCTAGAATAATAACTTGCAGTGAAGTATTAGGCATCATTGATTGTGTAGAGGGAAGTGTGTTGATAGCCCAAAGCAGAACCTAATGAGCTACCTTGAAGTGACAAAGAGGAGCTAAAGTTTGGGTGAATATTGGTGCTGAAGTGTAGTACCTTAATGGAAAAAGGTGACTACTAGCATGGAAGTTTGGAGCTTAGGTATTGGCCAACCTAGAGAGCAAATTGGATCAGTCTATGTACATGTAACAGAAGTGACTTACAACATTGTTAAGTGTCATCCCTCCGAGAGTCTCTATGTGCTACCTTTTGAAAGACTAAGGGGAAGCTAGTGAGCAGTACGGGTATGAAGGATTGATAGGACAAGATACGACAAAGAAGTTGCAACGAATATTATCATTATATCTTGTATACCATAGACTATTTTATTATTCAGATTTGGCTTAATATAACGAAGATTGCGTTGTACATTATTGTACAGTTTTGATAAAAATTGTGTATACATGTGCATATGTGGTTTACTGCTTTATATTTTCTGTTGTGCAAAGTAGTTCTTGTTGATATTCTTGGTTTGGTAGCATTGAAGATTCTAAGATTCTAACCTAGACTCGAGATCGTGGAAATTCAACATCTTGAATAGGTATCTAGGCACAATTTTTTGTTGTAAATGATGAAATAGTTCTAATTTAGTATTTATGCAATTATTTATCCCTGCCTCAGGTAGGAATATATATATATATATATATATATTTATATATATATATATATATATATATAGTGTTCAATTTTGTGCATTGGTTAGATATTAGTTTCCTTTTGACCAAAAAATTTGAAACTTACTCAAAGTTGAATATTATCAACTGAAATTTACTATTTTAAAACAATATTTAAATTGATTTATCTAAAACACTATTGGTTCACCTCTTATTTTGTAATGATGGCATATGTACTCCCATTATTGATTTGTACTCTACAATTTTTATTTTTTTCAAAATATTGTATTTTACAACCTAATCCTTTAACCTCCATTAATTTATCTTCACACTAAAATTTGGTTCAATATTCTATCTTTGGATGGAAGAGTAATCCATGTATAGTAAAGATATATGTCCAATGTGACAGTCGAATAGATTACATGCATCTTTCAAACATCTAGTTGTGAAAGCTTTGTCCACATGAAAACTCATCCTTATCACGTGTTACAGTATCCCGTTAATTTTGGTGGAAGTAGATTTTCACCGCTACTTTTGCATAAATTTCGAGAATATATTTATATTTATCATCAAATGAGTTTTTATATTTTTGTTTTTGCAAAATATAATGGTCAAATAAGAGAGGATGCTCATCTCTTGTTAACCATCCTTAATGTGAATAATCACGACTCGCTACTATCTCTGAATTTTAGTTAAATTAACATTATTATTTAAACAAAATTATTTATAAGAAAATGAATTGAATCTACCTATTTTTGTATTTTCACGTAATTTAGTGGTTAATTACTATTGAGAATGGTTATTTAATGGGCATGGGTAGGGTGTATAAACATAGTTGGCTACTATTTTTTATGGTGGTTGTTGTTAACTTTTTTATTACTATTATTAAAGTAAATAACTTTCTCACCTCTCAAATGTTTTTGAACTTGATTTATTAATTTATTTACTGAACAAATACTTGAAAGTAAAATCTCTTAATAAAATTTAATCAAAATTATTTTAATGATGTTGACACTATAAAAATATCTCCCACTTAACTGCCACTCATAGTCTTGCCACAATAAAGGCATTTACAAAATGAATCTAGGCATTCCACTGTTTTAATCTAATTTTTATTCGAATAGCTTCATTTATGATGAATCCGTAGTAGGCACTATTATCTCAAAATTGGCCAAATGAAAAGTGTGTGGTTACATACATAGAATGTGCACCCACATGAAAAGTGTGTGGTTCGAAAGGTAGAATGTGTAGCGAATGACTTGATGAAAACAACAAATATTTGAATTCAAGATCTCCAATGGAACTGATTCCAGGGCTCGCGTTAAATATACTAATACTTATGCATCTTTTTTGCCCTCCATTTTCATGTGATACATTTTGTCTTTTCCGGCCTGGCAAATTTCCACAATTTTTCCCTCGGTGTCATTATTAGCAACATAATTTTCCAAGTGAACCAACCCTAGAAAAACTAGAATTTCAAAATCACTTTGACTATGATGTACAAAAATCAATGTATATGTGTATAATAGTTTTGCCAAAAAAATCACCTCAAACAAGTGTGGAATTTTATTTTCACAGCACCACTTGAATTTTGAATTCACATCCGAAGCACGTCTCTAAATTCAAATTCCAATTCAAAATAAGCATTCATTTGTGAAGCAAAAATATGATGAAATTTGATCTTTTAAAATGTTTTTAAATTTACATTTAACGTAAATTTATAAAATATTATTTATTTTTTACTATTATTATTATGTAAATTCACTAAAATATAAAACACAACACTGAGTACACTATGAAATTATAAAGTGTACTTCTTATAGTAAAATAATAAAAACCACATTCTATTTGAAATAAATCTTAATGTATTATTTTTGTTTGAGAATAAAAATGTGAAAAAATACAAATAACATTCATAGAGATGTAGTGATGGTACCATGATGTCCTCAAATGCATTATGAATACATTCACAACAAAATTTTATAATCAACATACAAACATATTTAGTGAGCAACTACCATTTAGAAATGTATTCTTATATAAAAGTAATAGAATTATATATATGCTAGATCAATATAATATAATATAATATAATTGATAAAGTAAAATTAAAATTAAAATGTCAAGCGTAATGCTATTTTATTAAAGTCTCTAGCTTAATGCTATTTTATTTAAGAAATACTTCATAACGTCAAGATGATCAACCTTGACCCAACAAAAACATATACAAATCAAACATTTGCGAGAAGAATATGAATACACCGCCCTCTCTTGACATTCGACCATAATCTATAGAAAAATCGACCTTTCATCTACTGCTTCCCTCCACACCCTCGATAGGCCAGAAAAACTGCTCGTTGGATAAAAGTCGAGATAATGGCAACAAAACGTAATATTGCGTGAGCAAATGGCTGCCGTTTCACACGAGTCCTCCCGCCGCTTCTGCTTCTCATGGACGGTTGATCCGGTGAATTCTCATCTTCTCCATCAGAAATCTTACTGACCAGTTTACATTTTCTTTTCTTTCTTCTCATCGAGCGGAAATTACTAGCCTAAATTCTTTATAATTCTCCGAAAGAGATCCAAATAATTTTGATCACATGAAAGGAACCTTTCTGGTAGACGTACCTTTCACGTAAACGTGAATCGATTCAGATGGAATTCTGACTATGGTTGAGGAACTATTTTCACCGGGATTCATACCAGGTGCTTCGCTTCAGAGCGGCTTTGGAAACACATTTTCTGAGAAAGGAAACAAGAGGGAGGCATTCAGAAGCTGAGAATAGTGGTTTCTCTAATTTCTACATTTAGAGAAGGATGGAAAATCGTGAGATTTTCTATAAGGTCTAGATAAGTTGGTTTGAGTGGGCTTTCGTGTTCACCCTATCCTAAGTTCAAATTTTATGGGAAGGGGTTTAGAGTCTACGTCAGTTTGTACAATCTTGATGATAAGAATCCCATCTTGATCGATCTTCTTCCAACCAATAAGTAGGCTAGCCCCAAATTAAGCTATTTTGGTTTTAATATATATGAATAAGTTTAGTGACTAGCACAACCACATTAAAAATATTACCTAGATTGATATAGCCAAAAGCTACATTTATATCTACCATTGATAAATATGTGACAATAGAAATAATAATACACAAAAAGAAAAAAGAAAAACTATTGCAATAAAACTATTATTATTCATCATTATAATAATAATATTATTTCTAAATTATAATATTATAGATATAAAATGTTATTATTTATTATTATATAGTAATTTATAATTAATTTTAATTATAGTAAATCATATGAATATGAGGAATATGACCCTTCAGATTAATAAAACATACGGATTGATATTATAAACCGAAGGAAATAACAAATCCAAGGGGATAATACTAAAACCCCATGGGATTATGAACCTAAGGGAATAATATTAACTCGAGGGATTCAACCCTAGGGTTTGTATTCCTGGTTTTTAGTATTAATCCCTTGGGTTTATAATATCAATCCTTTGGGTATATTTATCTAAGGATTCATATTCCCAGGGTATAATATTATTCATAGGTTTACATAACAAATCCTTTCAGTTCAATATAAATCATGGTCATCCAAGGGTTTAAATACCTTCGATTTACAATATCAGTCCATTGGGTTTAATAATATTAGTATTAACCTTAGCATTCATATTCTTAGGGTTTAATACTAAAACCCTAAGGAATTATAAACCCAAGACAATAATATTAACCTAATGGATAATAAGCCTAAAGGATTAATACTAAAAACCTAGGGAATTATAAACTTAATGGAATAATATTAAACCCTAAGGATTAATATTATAAACCCAAAGTATATGGTTAAATATTAAATATAAATATTTAATATGTTGGACCACATTATTAAACCCAGGGGAATATAAAACCTAGGGAATATGGCTTGCCATGCTTGACCATGTTTGATTTTCATATCAAGATATTCCTTTTCACAATTGGATGTTGGATTATGGTTGACCATGCTTGATTTTCATATTGAGACAATTATCATTACAATACAACATTCAACCATGGTTGATCATCATTCTCTATGATTAACCATGGTTTACCATGATTGATATTATAAACCAAGGGAATAATAAACCCTAGGAATTGATATTATAAACCCAAGGTAATAATAAACCCAAGGGATTAATACTAAGACCTCAAGGGCTTATAAATACAAGACAATAATAATAAACAAAAGACACTAATATTATAAACCAAAGGTATATAAACCCTAAGATAAATATTATAAAGACTAAAATAAACATGGTTGACCATGGTTTATTTTCATATTGAGACAATCCTTATCACAATGCAATGTTGGACCATGGTTGACAATGCTTAACGATGGTTGATTTTCATATCAAGACAATCTTTGTCATAATGCAACATTTAACCATGGTTGAGCATGATTGACCATGGATGACCATGTTTGATTTTTAAAAACATGGTTGAACATGTTTAACCATGGTTGACCATCATTATCATATAGAGACAATGTTTGTTGTAATATGATGTTAGACTATGGTTGAGACAATGATTGGCTTTTCATATCCAGATAAACATTGTCACAATACGATGTTGGACCATGGTTGATCACAATTGATTTTATAAAATATGGTTCACCATGATTGAATCTATAAAAGATGATTGACCATGGTTGGCCATGATAGATATTATAAACCCAAGGAAATAATAAACCCTGGGGATTAATACTAAAAAGCCAAGGGACTATAAATCTAATATAATAATGCACAATGCTAGCAATATGAACCCTTAGATTAATAAAACCAAAGGATTGATATTATAAATTCAAGGGAATAATAAACCTAAGGGTTAAAATTATAAACCCAAGGTATATAAACCCTATTAATATTATAAACCCAATGATAAAAACCCTAAGATAAATATTATAAACACTAAATGAACATGGTTGACCATGGTTGATTTTCATATTGAGACAATCCTTGTCATAATGCGATGTTGGACCAATATTGACCATGCTTAACCATGGCTGACTTTCATATAAAGACAATATTTGTCACAATGTGATGTTCGACCATGGTTAACCATGACCATGATTGACCATGGACGACCATGTTTTGTTTTATAAAACATGGTTGGACATGGTTGACCGAGATTGACCATGGTTGACCATAGTTAGCCATGGTTATCATATTGAGACAATGTTTGACATCATGCAAAGTTGGACCATGGTTGAGACAATGATTGATTTTTAGATTGGCACAATTATTGTCGCAATGCAAAGTTGGACCATGATTGGTCATTATAAAGCATGGTTGAGAATAGTTAACCATGATAGATATTATAAACCCAAGGAAACAAGAAACCCTAGAGATTAATACTAAAAACCCAAGGGACTATAAAACTAAGTTAATAATATTAAACCCTAGGAATATGATCCCTTAGATTAATAAAACCAAGGGATTAATATTATAAACCCAAGTTAATAATAAACCCAAGGGATAAAAAATCCCAAGGTATATAAACTAAAAAATAAACATGGTTGACCATGGTTGTTTTCCGTATTAAGACAATCCTTGTCACGATGTGATGTTGGACCATGTTTAACCATGCTTGATTATGATTGATTTTCATATCGAGACAATCTTTGTCATAATGTGACGTTGGAGCATGGTTGACCATACATGACCATGATTTATTTTCATATCAAGACAATCTTTGTCACAATTCGATGTTGGACCATGGTTGATTGTCATATTGAGACAATACTTGTCACAATGCAACATTAAACCATGGTTGACCATGGCTAGCTATGATTGACCATGGCTAGCCATGATTGATATTATAAACCGAAGGGAATAATAAACCCAAGGGATTGATATTATAAACCAAAGGTAATAATAAACCTAAGGAATTAATACTAAAATCCCAATAGATTATGAACCCAACAAAATAATATTGAACACTAAAATAAACATAGTTGACTATGGTTGACCATGATTTATTTTGAGGCCATGGGTCATATTGAGATAATATTGTCACAATTCGATGTTGGACCATGGTTGAAAAAGCTTAACCATGGTTGATTTTCATATCAAGACAATCTTTTTCATAATGCAATGTTTGACCATGGTTAACCATGATTAACCATGGATGACCATTTTATATTTTTTAAGACATGGTTGAACATGGTTGACCCTCATTATCATATTGAGATAATTTTTTTTCATAAAATGACGTTGGAACGTGGTTGAGACAATGATTGATTTTTTATATTGAGAGAAACATTGTCACAATGCAATGTTGGACCATGGTTGACCACGATTGATTTTATAAAATATGGTTCTCCATGATTGAATTTATAAAACATGGTTGACCATGGCTAGCCATGATAGATATTATAAACCCAAGGGAATAATAAACCCTTAGGATTAATATTGAAAGCCCAAGGGACTATAAACCTAAGTGAATAATATAAAACCCTAGGAATATGAACCCATAGGTTAATAAACCCAAGGGAATAATAAACTTAAAGGATACAAATTATAAACCCAAGGTATATAAACCCTACTAATATTATAAACCCAAGGTATATAAACCCTAAGATAAATTTTATAAACATTAATATATAAATGGTTGACCATAGTTGGTTCTCATATTGACACAATCCTTGTCATAATGTGACAGTGGACCATGTTTGACCATGCTTAACCACGGTTAATTTTCATATAAAGATAATCTTTGTCACAATGCGTTGTTCAACCATGGTTGACCATGATTGACCATGTTTTATTTTATAAAACATAGTTGAAAATGGTTGACCAAGGTTCACCATGAATCATCATGGTTGACCATAGCTGACCATGATTATCATATGGACACAATGTTTCTCATAATGTGACATTGGACCATGGTTGATACAATGATTGATTTTCATATTGACACAATCAATGTCACAATGTGATGTTAGATCACGATTGACCATGATAAAGCATGGTTGACAATGATTGAGCATGATTCAACTTATAAAACATGGTTGACCATAGTTGACTTCTATAGATATTATAAACCTAAGGAAATAAAAATCTCTAGTAATTAACACTAAAAACCCAAGGGACTATAAACCTAAGTGAATGATATTAAACCCTTTGAATATGAACCCTTATATTAATAAACCCAAGGGATAAAAAATATAAACCTGAGGTATATAAACCCTAAAATAGACATGGTTGACCATGATTGATTTCCATATTAAGACAACTCTTGTCACAATGAGACATTGGACCATGGTTGACCATGGTATATTATGAGTGATTTTCACATCGAGGCAATCTTTGTCACAATGTGACATTGGACCATGGTTCATTTTCATATCAAGACAATCTTTGTCACAATGTGATGTTTGACCATGGTTGACCATGATTAACCATGGTTGACCATAGGTCACCATGGTTATCCATGTTTGACCATCTTAGTTGATCATTATAAAAAATATTTTAATCAAGCCTGATCATGTTTGATTAAATTCAACCGTGGTTAATCATGTTTGACCATCGTTGACCATGATAGATCATGGTTGAACATGGTTTATTTTCATATTGAGAAAATCTTTGTCACAATGTGATGTTCAACCATGGTTAACCATGTTTGATTTTATAAAACATGGTTGACCACGGTTGACCATGGCTGACCATGGTTGAAAATGGCTATCGATGGTTAACCACGAGTGTCCATGGTTGACCATGAATGTCCATGTTTGACCATCATAGTTGATCATGATGAAATATATTTTAATCAAGGTTAATCGTGCTTGATGGAATTCAACCATGGTTAATCATGGTTGACCATCGTTGACTATGGTTGACCATAAAGACATTGACCATGGTCGATCATATTCAAGTATGATTTACCATTGTTGATCATGGTTGTCCATAGAGACAACGATTAACCATTATCACCATGGGTGATGGTTAAACATGTTTGACCATGGAAGATCATCATTGGACATGGTTGATCATGGTAGATGATTGTTGACATTAATTGACCATGGATGAACATGGTTGAGCATGTTTGACTAGATTCAACTAAGGTCATTTATTTAAAATAATTAATATTAATACTAATAACAATGTTAATATATTAATTAATATTAATATAGTAATCTAAACATGGTTAAATTAATGTTCAATGTTATCCAATATTTTCAATTATAAATTGTTTATAAAAAATATTGGATTTGTTTTTTTAAAATTCATTGTTATTATTATTTTGTTAAATTATTATTTATATATATATTTTTTTATTTTTTATATTTTAGTAGTATCTAATATTGTTTGTTTATTAATATTAATATTATTTATATTGTTTATTACTATTAAAATTGCTTGTTGAATAAAAGGTGGGATAATGGCGAAGAAACACAATATTATGTCAGCAAATGGCTACCCATTCAATGATTCCTCCCACCGTCTATGCTTCTCACAGACATTTGATCTGGTGAATTCTCATCTTCTCCCTGAGAAATATTATAGAGCAATTTACATGATCTTTTCTTTCTTCTTATCGAGCACAAAGTAGCCTAAATTATTTTTAATTCTCTGAAAGAGATGCAAATAATTTTGATAACATTAAAAGAACCTTTCTGGTAGACGCACCTTCATTTAAGCATTAATTGATTAGATGGACTTCTACATACGGTTCAGGTACTTTTGTGATTGGGCTTCATACCACGTGCTTCCCTTCATGGTGGCTTTAGAAAAACATTTTCCAAGAAAGAAATCATGAGAGAGCCATTCAGAAGCTTAAAATAGTGGTTTTGGTGATTTATACATTTACGTTATGATAGGTTCTATTTTAATAGAACAATTGAAAATTTGTCAGGTTTTATCTATGAGGTGTAGATAAGATGGTTTGAGTGGGGCTTAGTGCTCACCAGGTCACAAGTTCAAACCTTATGTGGAGGGGTTGACAGTGGACGTCACTTTGGGGAATTAAACTTTCCAAGGGGCATTCACCTTGAAATAAGGCTTATACAATCCTGATGATAAGCATCTCATTGTTGGTGGATCGATCTTCTTCCAACCAATAAGCAGAAGAGCCCCAACTTAAGCTTAGCCTAGTTAAAAAATATATGATTTAAAAGTTTTTTTGTTTTAATGTATATGAATAAGTTAATGACTAGCACAAACACATTAAAAATATTAATGTGGTTGATATCGCTGAAGGCTTCATTTATATCTACCATTTATAAATATGTAACAATAGAAATAATAATAGAAAAGAAGTATTGCAATAAAAATATTATTATTATCATTACAATTAATAATAAGTATTTCTATGTGATAGTTATTTCTTTATAATAAATATTATATAATATAAAATTTTTATTTATTTATTATTATATAATAATTATATATTTAAATTTATTTAATTATGCAATATAAATATGAATCCTAGTGATATGAACCCTTAGATTAATAAGACCTATGGATTGATATTATAAATCGAAGGGAAAAATAGACCTAAGGTGTTAATACTAAAACCCCATGGAATTATAAACCCAAGGGAATAATATTAACTCAAGGGATAATAAACCCAAGGAAATAAGATTAACCCAAGGGATTAATACTAAGAACCCAAGGAATTATAAACTCAAGGAAATAATATTAAACCGTAGGGATTAATGTTATAAACCCAAGGTATATGATTAAATATTAAATATAAATATTTAATATGTTGGACCACATTATTAAAATCAAGGGAATATAAACCATCAGGATTAAGACTAAACCCTAGGGAATATGGCTAACCATTCTTGACCCTGATTGATTTTAATATCGACACAACCTTTGTCACAATGTGACGTTGACCATGGTTGACCATGGTTGATTTTCATATTGAGACAATCATTGTCATAATGCAACATTCGACTACGGTTGACCATGGCTCTCTATGATTGACTATGATTGATTATATAAGACCAAGGTAATAATAAACCCAAGGTATTAATACTCAAACCTCAAGGGACTAATACTATAAGCCCAAGCTATATTAACTATAAGATAAATATTATAAAGGCTAAAATAAACATTGTTTACCATGGTTTATTTTCATATTGAGACAATACTCTTCATAATATGATGTTGGAACATGAGTGACCATGCTTAACCATGGTTGAATTTTATATCAAGACAAACTTTGTCACAATGCGACGTTTGACCATGATTGACCATGATTGACCATAGATGACCATGTTTTATTTTTTAAAATATGGTTGAACATGGTTGAAAATGGTTGGCAATCATTATCATATTGAGAAAATGTTTTTCATAATGTGACATTAGAACATGGTTGAGATAATGATTGATTTTTCATATTGAGACAAACATTGTGACAATGTGAAGTTGGACCATGGTTGACCACGATTTATTTATAAAATACGGTTGAACATGATTGAATTTACAAAACATGGTTGACCATGATAGATATTATAAACCCAAGGGAATAATAAACATTAGGGATTAATACTAAAAACCGATGGAACTATAAACCCAAGTGAATAATATAAAACCCTAGGAATATGAACCCTTAGATTAATAAACCCAAGGGATTGATATTATAAGCCAAAGGGAATAATAAACCTAAGAGATAAAAATTATAAACCCAAGGTATATAAATTGTAAGATAAATATTATAAACACTAAAATAAACATGGTTGACCATGGTTGATTTTTGTATTGAGATAACCCTTCTCACAATGCGATGCTGGACCATGGTTGATTTTTGTATAAAGACAATATTTGTCATAATGCAATAATTGACCATGGTTGACCATGATTAACCATGGATGAACTTGTTTTATTTTATAAAAAATGGTTGAACATGGTTGACTAAGGTTGACCATGGTTTATCATAGCTTACCATGATTATCATATTGAGACAATATTTGTCATAATGCGATGTTGCACCACGGTTGAGACAATGATTGATTTTCATATTGACATAATAATTGTCACAATGTGATGTTGGACCATGGTTGACCATGCTTAACCATCGTTGATTTTCATATTGACACAATAATTTTCACAATGCGATGTTGGGCCATGGTTGACCATGCTTATCCATGGTTGATTTTCGTATCAAGAAAATCTTCGTCACAATGCAACGTTTGACATTGGTTGAACATTCTTGACAATGGATGACCATGTTTGATTTTTTAAAACATCGTTGAATATGGTTGACCATGGTTGACCATGGTAGATCATCATTATCATATTGAGAAAATTTTTTTCTTAATGTGACGTTGGACCATGGTTGAGCACGAGTGATTTTGTAAAATTGGGTTGACCATCATTGAATTTATAAAACATGGTTGAACATGGTTGGCCATGATAGATATTATAAACCCAAGGGAATAATAAAACGTAGGGATTAATACTAAAAACCTAAGATATTACAAACCTATGTTAATAATATAAAACCCTAGGAATATGAACCCTTATATTAATAAACCCAAGGGATTGATATTATAAACCCAAGGGAATAATAAATCGAAGGGATACAAATTATAAACCCAAGGTATATAAACTTGAAGATAAATATTATAAACACTAGAATAAATATGGTTGACCACCGTTGACAATGGTTGGTTTTCATATTGAAACAATCCATGTCACAATGCCACATTGGACCATGGTTGGCTGATTTTCACATAAAGACAATATTTGTCACAATACGATGTTCAACCATGGTTGACCATGATTGATGACAGATGACCATGCTTTCTTTTTATAAAACATGGTTGGACATGGTTGTCCATGATTGACCATGGTTGACCATAACTAACCATGATTATGATATTGAGACAATGTTTTTCATAATGCGACAATAGACCATGGCTGAGACAATGCTTGATTTTTATATAGACACAACCATGGTCACAATGTGACATTGGACCATGGATGACCATGATAAAACATGGGTGACCATAGTTGACCATGATAGATATTATAAACCCAAGGAAAAAAAACCCTAGGGATTAATACTAAAAACCCAAGGGACTATAAACCTAAGGAAATAATATTAAATCCTAGGAATATCAACCCTTAGATTAATAAACTAAAGGGATTGATATTATGAACCCAAGTCAATAATAAACTTAAAAGATAAAAATTATAAACCCAAGGTATATAAACCCAAAAATAAACATGGTTGACCATGGTTGTTTTTCATATTAAGAGAATCGTTGTCACAATGTGATGTTGGACCATGTTTAACCATGCTTAACTATGACTGGTTTTCATACACAAACAATCTTTGTCACAATGCGACAGACCATGGTTAACCATACTTGACCATGATTTATTTTGTTATGAAACCAGCTCACAAAGGATACAATGACAATAGTAATGGGGAAATTACTAGTATTATAGGGACCCAACATGCTCCTCTCCTTCAAAAAAGTGTTGTCCTCAACGCTTGAGTAGTTTTGGATGCTTCTGTATAAAATTCTCATCCTCTCATGTGGAACCTTCAACAGATAATTTCTTCCACTTTATGAGATACTCCAAAATTGATTGATTTCGTAGCTATCGAGTTCTTGTTTCAGTGACTGCTTCTGGTGCCAATATAATTTTTCCTTCCTCATCACGTTTTTACAATATTGTTTGAACTGGGAGCTTGTCACCTATAACCTTATTTAAACATGAAACATGGAAAATTGGGTGCACTTGAGAATCTGTAGGAAGCTCCAATTTGTATGCCATTGTACCAATCTTTTGCAACACCTTGTATGGACCATAATACTTTAGTGATAATATATTATCCTTCTTAGCTTGTGATGAGCCGCATAAATGAGTAATTATATGGGCTCATTTTGTCTCCTAACATAGCTTAATCAACCATTCTCTTAGATTATTGCATGGTTTTTTATTATATTTATGCTTATGGAGTGAGTTGGGTTGGTTATGATGCCATGGAGTCTAATATGTGTTTAATGCATATTTTTGTTGAATTTTGAAGACAAAGTCAAAGATTTAATCAACAATTGGAAGCAATAATTTGAAGTGGACAAAGGAGAGGATTTATAGGAGGGTATCCCCCTCATTTATGATTCCCTACTTCGAATTCTCCTTCATGCAGCTCGGAGCACAAACAAACAAATCAATGCACTAGGAGGCACTCGAACAAGTGAAGGATAACTTATGTTTATCTCGAGTTTTGGGAGCAAAGCCTCCTTGATTTTAAGCAAGTTGTTGGGAGCTTTAGTTGTATAAGTAGAAAGGCCTAGGGCCTCATTAGGGAGTTGGTCAATTTTTTTTTGAATTTTTGTTGCAGCTCTGCTTTGCTTTGCTCAACTTCGAGCTTACTTTTGTTGACAATTTCATGTAATCCTATTATTATTTTGACAATAAAGATGAGATCCTTTTTGAGCTAGCACTGAGTTATCTCAGAGGGGTGAAGCTCTTGGGTTAGGGCCCAATCCAAGTAGCCAAGGTCCTCTTGTTTGTATTTATATACTTTGTTTCTTTTTATGGATTAGTTACTGTTAGACAAATTTCTTTCTTGGTTGAGAATAGGTTTATTTTGGTGATTTAGAAGGCTGTTCCATTTGAGTTTTCTATAGAACGTTGAACAATGATAGAAAGAAGATACAAAAGGCCATCAACAGAGCCTTGGCCTCCTTTCCTCCCCTTGGGACCATGAACTGAGGCCAAGACCCTATTTCTACCACAAAAACACAGATTTTCCTTCTCCATAGGATTTCTAGTGTTGCAGTTTGTTAGAAGGTTAATACTTTTCTTTAGATCTCTTTCACCATGCTCATTTCTATCTCTGCAATAAGTTTTGTTCCATGCTTTCTCTCATTATATCATTTTTCAACATTTCTTTCCATAGTTCATAATTTAGATTGACTTGATGCAAAATTCTATTTCTTGATGTACTTAGTCTCCTTGCTTGCTAGATCTCATTGTTTGAGATCTAGTTCTTTTACAAAAAATATCTTCTCATAGTAGTTCAACCTATCAACCATCACATTCTCTCTCTGATCTATGCCCTAACGGTTGCCCAAAGTTCACCTCAAATATGCCCTAGCTTTCTGCATTTTCACATAGGATATCCTCATCTCTCTCGACCATATTTTTCTCTCCTAGCAATCCTTGGTGAACCCTAGGAACCCTAAAACATCATCCCAGCCTTCAGCTACCCTTTCCACCCACTCTCACACCAAAACCTCCAAAATTGCTCTCGGCATCCTCTTGTAGACCTCCTGTAGATCCCTTGCAGCCTCCGGTAGATTTTACTGTAGGCTTCCTTTTGAAGCCCGATTGTGGGAAAAGCCTCTGGAAGGCCACATGAGACCTCCTAGGACCCATCTAGACCTTCCTACATCCTCTCAAGTCCTGAAACTGCCCTCCATTTCCACCTACTCACTACCACATTCACAAACAAATAAATTACATGCATGAAAATTTCACATAAAAATACATAAAAATCCAAAAAGATGTTTTTCCTCATTTACTTCTAGAAATAGCTTGAGTAGATGTTGTTTACTTCCTTGAGTAGGTAATGGCACTCATTTCATGGTTTTCGTAATTCTTTCTGCGAAAGTAGGAATTAGTTGGCTAAGTAGGGTTTGCTAGGTTTATTTTACATTTCAGTCTTTTTCCTTTTTGAAAGTAGAGTAGCCTCTTTAGAGTAAGATTTCCTTTCTTTTATCACATATAGAGCTTCTTCTGGAATCCATAGAACTTGGCTTGAGCTCCTAGTGATCTTACGCCAGTTGACCAAGTGACAGCCTGCAATAAGAACTAGTATTTGTGCATACAGCACCATCGCTTCCAAGTTTGTTGTGAACTACTGGGTTGATGAGAGTAATGTAGGCAGCTCAGGAGTTGCAGCATTATTGCCACAATAGTGGTGCTCACCATCTTTTTAGCGTTGTTGTTGGGGAAGCATTAGAGTATTTTGTGATTACTTCTTTCTTCTATTTTCTATCGCAACATTCTACTAAGTAGTTTATTTCAGCAAAAGTAGAGTAGTTGTTTCTTTCAGTTTATGCATTTCCTTGCTTTCATTTTCAACTCTACAATTTCAATTTTAGCAAAAGTAGATTAGTCATTTCCTTGCTTTCGGTTTTGCATTTCATTTTCTTTCATTTTCAATTCTACAAAATTAATTTCATCAACTTTATTTCAACAAAAGTAGATTAGTCATTTCCTTGCTTTTAGTTCTGCATTTCATTTGCTTTCCTTTTCAGTTCTGCAATTTCCTTTTAGCAACATTATTTTAGTTAGTTGCAATTTGTTTGTTCAATCAACTTTAGTTTTGCAGGTACAATTAGTGAAAAAGCAAAAACCAAGCAAAAAGATTTCCTTTCATGCCTCATAGGAACAAAGATAATTTAGGAAAATTGTTGCCCAACACCCCCGCCACATCACATAGCCAAACTTCTCTCTTCTTCGATGGCAGTGATCAAGATGAACCTTTAGGTGAACAACTAGAGATATTTGAAGAACCTATAGGGAAAGAAGAAGAAGAAAACATCCCTCTTGAGACAATGGCTGAAAACAGAAATGTTAGGGGGAATGAAGAAAGAATAAAGGGTACCTTTCCCATCCAGGAGACCAATGGGGACACTAAAATGAAGAATATAAGTCCTTTAGCCCTACCTCACTTCCATGGATTGACCACAGAAGATCTCGAAACCTTATTGTTTGAGTTTGCTATCATCTGTCGAACCTATGACTCTACAGAAGATGAGCAAAAGTTGAAACTATTCCCTTATACTCTCAAGGATGACGCATTGTGCTGGTTCATGGGGTTACCTGGGAATAGCATCACAACTTGGGCTCAGATGCAGCAAGCCTTTAATGAAAAATATTGAGACTATTGTAGGTCAAAAGATACCAAGGAAGAAATCTTCCAAATGACCATGGGAAGTGATGAATTCTTGGAAGATTATGAAGAGAGTTTCTAGCTTAGTTCCAAAAGGGCCAGGTGCACACTTGACCCTGAATCTCTGAAGTTGGTCTTGCTTAGGGGAATTTCGAAAGACCTTCTAGGCACCTTCCATCTACTGGCTAGGGGAGACATCTACCAACTACCTTACGAGGACATAAAGACTGTTTTTAGAAACCATTCTAGAGCAGCCAGAAAAAGAGGTAGGGGGAGTCAACCCATCACCAGTACCTCCTCATCCAATTCATCCATCAAAGGTGAACTTGGAAACATGCTAGAAGATTTCAAGAGTGAGATGTTGCATACTCTTGCCATGCAAATGGATACCTTGCATATCAAAAGGAAACAAGAGGAAGCAGAGGGGGCTTTGGCCATTTTTCATCCTAGGTGCACCAAGAGGCATCCTAAGAACAAATGTCCATTGAAATATACAGAGGTTTGTTCAGTTTTTGAAGAGGATAATTCTATAGATAATTGCCCTTCCTTGCCCGAACTTAAAGCTGTATACCAGGGGGTCAAAGGAGTCCCTGAACCACTCTATTTCATGAAGCAAAGGAGACCGCATGGACCTAGACCATACCAGTAGGGGATGCAATGGACATCCCAGGAATATTACGACCCCTACCAAGTCACTTCCTTACCTTCTTGGGGACACCCTGCTCATCCTTCCTGGCCCACGCCTTCTCCTTGGTCCTATCCATCTCAATATCATGCCCAACCAGCTGCTCATTCATTTCAATCCTACGCTCAGCCACAACCTCAGTGGAATACATCTCATGAGGGGTGGAGGCCCCAGTACAACTCTCCTCTTGCTCTTTTGCCTCCTCCACCTACTCAACCACAACCATTGCCTCTTGCTCCACCAAGGCAACGTCAAATGCGTGCCCAGTTGAACCTGAACCCGAACAACAGACAGGCTTAGCAAGTATATAGTGGGGGACCATCATGCCCAACTTATGTTGTGGAGATTTAGGAGATTAACCTGTGTTCTTGGAAGATTCTCCCAGATAACCTGCCTGCACCTAGGCAGGTTGAGGAAGATAAAGAGGAAAGTGAACCTAAAGCAATTCCATCCTTTCCTAAGAGACTATCTGGGACAACATAGCCTACCCAGAAGAAATTGAACTTGTGGGAGAATTGAAATAGTTATGTGTGAACATACCACTTATCCAAGCCATAAAAGATGTGCCTATATACAATAGGTTAATCAAATAGAAGTGCTCTAGGCATCCAGGCAGGTGCAAGAGAGATGCCCTAACCATCAACGTCATAGGACAACTATCCGACCTAATGTTGGGGCAAGTAATCTGTCCAAAATATTTGAACCCTAGAAGCGTAGTAGTTGATGTCCACATCAATGGCACCATGATCGCACACACCTTGATTGATATAGGAGCTGCCATGAATGTGATGACAAAGGACACAATTCTCAAAATTAACCTCTAGGGCTCCTTGAGGAATACCACGACAGTACTGCAGCTAGCAGACCGCTCCACTGTGACCCTTGAAGGTATTGTGGAAGATTTGATGGTCTCTGTTGATTCTTGGGAGTACCTTGCTGGTTTCTTAGTTCTCGAGCCAAAGGCAAAGCTCACTGGGTATCCTCTCATCCTGGGAAGACCTTGGTTGGCTACTGTCGATGTCTACATCAACTGTCGGGCTGGGAACATGACCATCAAGAATGGGCATATGTTCAAATAGTTAGTCCTATACCCTCCTACCCAACCCTTGCTAGAACACGATCTACCTCTTTGGTTGGAGGAGGAGGATGAGGATGAAGTTTATTCTGCACCACTTTGTGCATTGGAAACAACCATGGGGGAGGAACCACAAGATGAGGATGATATCATTGAAAATTCAATTCAGAATCCATCCCCAGTACCTTGCCATTAGAAGATATAGTGAAAGAAACCCAAAACAATCCATTAACTGATCTCTATGTGGCCAACCTGACCTCTCTCCATGTTAAGAATATAGAGTTCGGCCCGGACAGAACCTTGAAAATCAATCCATCCATATCCACTTCCCAGGAGAAGGAGTTGTGTAGCTTATTGAGAAAACATTTAGATGCCTTAGCTTAGAGTTATAAGGAGATGAAGGGAGTGCACCCTTCATTAGATAGTCATCATATATACATTAAGGAAGATTGCAAACCAGTTAGGCAGCCTCAAAGGAGGATGAATCCAACACTTAAAGACATTGTTAAGGAAGAATTGCAAAAATTACTTGATGCAGGATTCATCTACCCCATCTCTGACATTGAGTGGGTCTCTCCTTTGGTGCTAGTGCCACAAAAAAATGGTAAGTGGAGAATCTGTGTGGACTATCGGGAGTTGAAAAAAGCCACTAAAAACGACCATTTTCCTTTTCCTTTCATATCTCAAGTGTTAGATGGTTTGGCGGGAAAAATGTTTTTATCCTTCCTGGATGGGTTTAATAGGTACAATTAGATTCAAATCAGCCCAAAAGACTGAGATAAGACCACTTTCACTTGTCCTTGGGGTACCTTTGCTTATCGAGTCATTCCTTTTGGTTTGTGCAATGCTCCAACCACTTTTCAAAGAGCATTATTGAGTATATTTTCTGAAATGGTTCATTATGCAGTGGAAATATATATGGATGCTTTTACTCCTTATGGTTCTAACTTTTAGGTAGCTTTATATAACCTAGGAAAAGTTTTGGACAAGTGTATTGAAATGAACCTATCCCTTAGTCCGAAAAAATGTGAATTTTTGATGACTGAAAGGACCGTGCTAGGTCATGCAATATCTCAACAAGGATTACAGATGGACCCAAAAAAAATTGCCATCATCTAAAGGGTCCCACCTCCTCAAAATGTGAGAGATGTCAGAAGTTTCCTAGGCTTAGCTAGATATTACAAAAGATTTATTAAATATTTTAGTAAGTTAGCCTCTCCATTGTTTGGTCTTTAGGAAAGGATGTCGAGTTCATATTGTCTAAAAACTACCAAGAAGCCTTAGATACCTTGAAAAGAAAACTTGTGACTACCCCAATTTTGAGAGGCCCAAAATGGGCCCTACCTTTCCACATTCATGTAGATGCCTCAAACAAAGCAGTAGGCACCGCATTAGGACAAATTGATGAAAAGTTACCTTATGCCATATACTTTATAAGCAAAAATTTGTTAAAAGAAAAGTTAAACTACACAGTAATCGAGAAGGAACTCATAGCTATAGTGAATTCCTTAAACAAATTCACACATTATATCACAGGGTATCAAACCTTTGTGCACACTATCATGCTGCAATTAGATATTTAATGAACAAACTAGATGTAAATGCTTGCATTATTTGATGGTTGCTTTTACTGCATTAGTTTGATTTGACCGTTGTTGATAAGCCTGGTAAAGAAAATGTTGTTGCTGACTTTTTTTCTAATGTAAATTTGCCTGTAGGTGAAGAAGGAATGGTGGATGATCAAATTCCAGATGAAAACTTGTTTTCTATCTCAATACTCTTTCCATGGTTTGCTAGTATAGAAAACTACTTGGTTTCAGCACAGTTTCCACCACACCTGTCCTCCAAGGAGAAGAGTAAGATCGTGAGGAAAAGCACCTCTTTCACCTGGATTGGGTGCAATCTCTTCAAACATGGCCTAGATCAGATCTTGAGAAGATGTGTCATGGAGGAGTAATTTTTTGACATTCTCCTGACCTATCATGATGGGCATTGTGGAGGCCATTTTGTAGCAAAGAGGATTGCCTTCAAAATATTGCAAGCAAGCTACTATTGGCTCACTCTTCATCAAGATGTGAGGAGATACACCAGCCAATGTGATCGGTGTCAAAGGATGGCAAAACCTACTCCAAAGGTTGAGATGCCCATGCAACCTCAGGTGACCTTTGAGCCATTTGAGAGGTGGGGCATGGAGTTTGTGGGTCCTATCAACCCTCCTTCAAATAGAAGCTATATATCATTGTGTGGACTGATTATCTGACAAAGTGGGCAGAAACGAAAGTAATCAAAGTAGCAACATAGGAAAAAGTAGTTGAGTTTTTGAAAGAAAACATATTCTATAAGTTTGAGTATCCAAGAGAACTGGTCACAGATCAAGGCAGTCAGTTCACTTCCAGTTTGATTGAAGACCTGCTCACACATCACAAAATCAAGCATAGGACTTCCACCCGTTACCATCCACAAGCCAATGGGCAGGTGAAAGTCACTAATAGAGTTTTGGAAGGAATTTTGACCAAGGTAGTGAGCATCAACAGAAAAGATTGGGCAGATAGATTAGTTGAGGCCACCTGGGCCTACAACACAACATGGAAGACCACCACAGGGTTCACACCCTATGAACTGGTCTATGGGAAGAAGACTTTGCCGTCAACAGAATTTGAATACAATACACTAAAGATGGCAGCTCAGCTGGACCCAGATCTCTGCCATGCACAGAGGGAAGGACTACTCCATCTCAATGGATTGGATGAACAAAGATTGCAGGCCCTTCTCGACACAAAGGTAGTTCAACTTCAAAGGAAGATATGGCATGACAAAAATATAAAGGAGAAGCAATTCCAAGAGGGAGATTGGGCACTTCTCTATGGCTCAAGGTATAAAGACTTCAAAGACAAGCTGAGGACAAGATGGTTGGGACCCTACATTGTGGAAAAATGCAATGACAATGGTTTAGTTCTGATCAGAGCCATTGATGAGGAAGCCATCTCCATGCTTGTCAATGGACATAGGTTGAAAATATATAAGAAGCCCCTCTCCAAGCGAGAGTTCATTGAAGATCTGAATAAGACAGTGATGGTAGTGGAGCATGTCTTAGTCTCCACTTCACCCACTCACTGAAGATAAAGGGAAAAATAATAAGGACTCAAGTGAAAACCTCCATGAGGCGCTTCAGTCCCATCATTGGGTTGAAAACCTCTTTTGAGGGGGCCCAGTGATGCA
>APFE031663212.1:19361-58353 GCA_000404065.3 Pinus taeda | reverse complement strand
AAAAAAAAAAAAAAAAAAAAAAAGAGAAAAGAAAAGAGAATAAGATCCTTGGGTGAAAACCTCCCTTGGAGGAACCCAGGGCAAGCAATCAGGGTGAAAAACTTCTTGAGGCTCCCTAGTTGTGTTTCAAAAAAAAAAAAAAAAACAACAGGGAAAAGAAGAAGAAGAAAATTGAATTTTAATGTGCATTGCAGGTTGCAGGAGGACCACAGGGAGCAAGAGAAGATGCAAAAAATCCTATTTCATCTCCTCCACACTCTTCTCCATCATTTTTGACTTTTCTTCCACCCCACTGTGCTTTTATTCCAGAAACTGTGTGTTCTATAGGAGGTCCTATGTTTTCTACAAGAGGCTCCTATAGAGATCACAGAGAAGCAGAAATGGTTGCAAAAAGTAGTTTGAGGGGCTGGGAAGTTTCATGAAGAGCATGTAGACCCCCCTACAACTATCCACCCTCCTTCCCATCAATCCCACACCTGCATCACCTCATCATCATCATTTTTTTCCTTCCCATCGAGAAAACACAGAAACAATTTTTTAGAAAAAAAATAAAAAAATAAAGGGAGCAACACCTCAAATATCACCTACAGCTTATCAAGTACCTCTCCATCTCCATTAGCATCTCTAGCATCATCCTTGTAGCTCCTAGCACAAAGAGTTAGCTAAAATTTTAAAGGGAGAAGCAGCTACAGGAGCTCCTGTAGGAATCCCTGTAGTCGCTGACCCCATTAAAATCAACCCACAACAGCAAAAGAAGTGCAAGCATGGGATTTGAGACTTTTGAAGCTAGATCCAGCCATAGGATACCTGCACAAAACAATCAACCACACATCAGAAAGCATAGATCATGCAGCAAAGGAAATACAGGCATGCATCAAAGGAAATACAAGCATGCAGTAGCAAAAGGAACCAAAAAACCTCATGACATATACATTCGACTCACAAGTAAGTGACTAACCCTCTCCTATGTTGCATATGTATAATTGAAAAATCTGCATAAGCAAATGAGATGGCTAGGTTTGAATGATAAAAGCTAGCCAGTTAACTGGCCATCCTCATCCAGTTGACTTCACTCATTTGGAGGTGTCACCACACGTGCATGTAGTCAAACTCAGAGAAAGATCCCAAGGACAGGTAGTGGAGGGTATGCAAACTCCGATGCAACAATGGGAGGTGATTACATGAAGAAACCATGATGGCAAGACAAGTGGGGACCAACAGTCCAAATATGGCAACGTACACTTTTTCCAGCTCACCCCATCATCGAAAATATCTAAAAGAAGAAATAAGTACTTCTCCTCGAAACTCCTTCACCACCTTTTTTCTTTTTCATTCTATCCTTGTCCACTTAGTTGCAGCAAGCTCTTTGTCCACCACAGCCTTGAAACCATCGTTCTCCATCATTTTTATCCATCCTCCTGCTATCGTTGTTCTACAGGAGCACTTACAGGTTCTACAAGAGCACCTACAAGAAGTTCTAGAAGAGGGGCAGTAAGCTGTTTTTATGGAGAAAACACAGGGTTTTTGCTCGATTTCTAGCTTGAGGAGGTAGGTTTTGTGCATACCCACATTGATTATCAATATGTGCAAGGAATGATATAATTTTAAGGAGGCATTGAGTCCATAGAAGAAGAGGAATTACATAAAAAAATTCTGCCTATTTTCTTAAAAAAAACACAGTTTTTCTCTATTTTCCTGTTTTCTACAAAATTCTTGTCTCCATCAGTTGGTGTTCAAAAAGGGGTATAAGAAAAATGACAGGGGGATTCATAATGAAGGAGCCCACAAATTCAACCAGGCTCCATGAACACCCCCAAGTAGTAGCCATATTCACAAGAGCAAATTGGATGCCATTTTTTGAGAAATTCTGAGGGTTTGATGAAGAAGTGGCTCAGGAGTTTTCCCTTTCTTTAGTCCCTCATTCAAGGACCCATGCCACTGTTACTTTTAGAGGTCTCTCCATGGAAATCACCCCCGAATTTATCAGTAGGGTTACCACCATTCCTCTTGGATTACCTTGGGGCAAAGATGAAAAGCTAATTGGATAGTTTGCCAAGAAAAACTTCTTCCAAAACAATAAACATCGTATAGAAGACAAAAATGGAATTAGAAGGACAAGCATACCTTACCCTTGGGATGAGGTTAGTTACCAAATCATGAAATATATTTCCTGTGAAGGGAGGTATAGTGATGAGCCCCAAAAATGGGTAACTATATGGGCTCATTCTGCCTCTTATTTCAATTTAATCCGCCATTCTTAGTAGTTTTGTGCATGTTTTTGAATATATTTATGTTAATAGAGTGAATTGGGATAGTCACTTTTCCATGTAGTCTAATAAGTGTTTTATGCAGATGTTTCGGACAATTTTGGACAAAGACAAGGAATTTATGAGCAAATGGTAGCCAAACTTGAGGAAAACAGGGAAGACGACTTGTAGTGGAGCATCTCCTTCATTAATGACCCCTTTCCTTGAATCCTTCATCAGCAACTTGGAGCACAAAGGCCCATGTTGGTGATTCCAACGGGCAGCCGAGCAAGTCAAGTAGGACTATTGTTTATCTTCAGTTCTAGGACGCCGAGTTCCTTGATATTATGAGGACTGTTGGGATTCCCCATTTGTATAAATAAGAAGGCTTCAAGCCTTGGTAGGTTAGCCAGTTGTTAGTAGATTTTCGCACTTTTGTGCAACACATTGGTCAACTTATTTTTGAGTTATTTTTTAAGACAGTTGATGTGATGTAACTATTATTTTTTGATAAATAGTTTTTGAGCTAGAACTGATCTATTTTAGAGGGCTGAAGCTCTTGGGTAAGGGTCCAACCCAAGCAGCTCAACACCTCCTTTATGTATTTATATGTTTTTGCTTTCATTCATGAGAAAGTTTTTGTTGCTTAGGTTCAACTTTGTTAAATCAAGTTGCTTTTGATGATTAACATAGTTGTTTTTGTGTCAGTTATGCAAGTAGGTTTCTGCAGTGACAAAATAAGATTCAAAAAGGCCACAATAGGCCCTAATCTCCTTTATCCCTTCTTGGGACTATGATCTGAGGTCAAAGCACTACTGCTGCCACCAAAAACACAGTTTTTGCTCTTTCATGCAACTGTTAGTGTGATAACTTGATTTGAAAAGGTTGATAGTATCTTAGATTCACATGCTTAGATAATCTCCTATTCATTTACCATTGTTCTCCCGCATGCTTTTTTGTTTATAGGTTACTTATCAAAATTTTCTATTTTAGGTCAGAAATTAGGTTAAGCTAGACAAAACTCTCTTTTTGGTTCTTTCTTTGGTCATTTTTGGATAAGTAAGTATGCAGATCTCTTGCAGGACATCTCAGCTCACCATCCCTCCATAAAACAGCCAGCACTAGTTCATTTCCCATGGATTGCTCCGCTCATTCGCAACATTTCACCAATCTGCCCTAATTTCTATGTTTTTCCATAAAGCTTCTTTCTTTCCATTTGAATAAATCCAACCATCATGTTCTTCTCTAACCTTCCTTGACAAGTTCTACACCCCTCAACGCTTTCATCCAACCTTCATTTCCCCTTGCCCATCATTTTTCCACCTTCAAACCTCCAAAAACCATTTTTAGCCTCCTCCTGTAGATCCTCTTGTAGAACCTCCTGTAAATCCCCTACAACCTCCTGTATAATTTCCTATGAGTGGTTTTTCGAAGTCTAATTGCAAGGGAAGTCTTCAGAAGAGTACTAGTGGCTTTCTAGGACCCCTCCGCACCTTCCTCACCTTCTACAAAAGCCAACTCCATCTTCCTTTGCCAACAAACCTCTGCACGAGCACAACCAATTAAATCACAAGCATAATAACTCCACATAAAAACACTCAAAAGTAGAAAAAGATGATTTCTTCTCATTTCCTTTCAGAAGTAGCTTGAATAAATGCAATTTTCCTTTTCAGTAGTCAATGGCACTCATTTCATTAGTTTTAATCTCTTTTCTGGCAAAAGTAGGGTTAGTGGGTAAACTAGGGTTTGATATGGTTTGAATTCATTTTAGTTTTATTTCTCATTCTTCAAGTAGAATAGCCCCTGTAGAGTTAGCTTTCTTCCATCAAAGTAAAAGCTTCTTCTAAGAACTCATAGAATTTGGCTTAAGCTCCTAGCGAACTTGCACTAGTTTATCAAGTGATAGCCTGCAATAAGAGCTAGTACTTGTGCATACAGTGCCTTTTCTTGCAAGTTTGTTATGAACTACCAGGTTGATAAAAGTAAAGAAGGAAGCCCAAGAGTTGCAGCATTATTGCTGCAATACTAGAGCTCACCACTCTTTTTGGTGCCGTTTTCGGGGAAGCATCAAAGTATTTTGTGATTACTGCTTTTCTTCTTTTTTCTACTGCAACATTCTGCTAAGTAGTTTATTTTAGCAAAAGAAGAGTAGTTGTTTAATTTAAATTATGCAACTTCCATTTTAGCAAGCATAGATTAGTCATTTCCTGCTTTCATTTCAATTTTGTAATTTCCATTTCAGTAAAGTAGGTTAAGCATTTTCTTTCTTTCATTTCAATTCTGCAATTTTCATTTCAGCAAAGTAGATTACTCATTTCCTTGCTTTCCTTTCAATTCTGCAATTTCATTTTAGCAAGATTCATTTCAGTTAGTTGCAGTTTGTTGTTCAATCCATTTCAGTTTTGCAGGTACAAGAAGAAAGAAACAAAAATCACCCAAAAAGAGATTTCCTTTCATGCCTTGTAGGAATAGAGACAATTAAGGAAAATTCCTACCCAACACTAGCACCACATCACTAAGTCACCCTTTTCTCTTCTCTGGTGGTAGTGATCTAGAAGAACTTATAGGTGAACCTCTAGAGATATACGAAGATCCTATATAAGAAGAAGAGTAAGAAACCATTCCTCTTGAGACCATGGCTGAAAACAGAAACGTTAGAGGAAATGGGGAAAGAATAGAGGGTGCCTCTCCTATCGAAGAGACCAATCGGGACACAGAAATGAAAAACATAAGTCCTTGAGCCTTACCTCACTTCCATTGACTTACGAAAAAAGAACCTGATACCTTCTTGTTTGAATTTGATGTTTTTTGTCGAACCTATGACTACACAGAAGACGAGCAAAAGTTGAAACTGTTTCCTTCTACCCTCAAGGATGCAACATTGTGCTGGTTCATGTGGTTACCTGGAAACAATATCACAACTTGGGCTCAGATGCAGCAAGCCATTAACAACAGATACTGGGACTACTGTTGGTCAAAGGATACCAAGGAGGAAATCTTCTGAATGACCATGGGAAATGATGAATCTTTAGAATACTATGAAGAGATGTTTCAACTCAGTTATAAAAGGGCCAGTTGCGCACTTGACCTTGAATCTCTGAAATTGGTCCTTCTTAGAGGAGTCCCTTAAGACCTTTTAGATACCCGCCATTTGCTAGCTGGGGGATACATCTACCAACTACCTTATGATGACATAAATAATGTGTTTAGAAACCATTCTAGGGCAACCAGAAAGAGAGGTTGGGGAAGTCAACCTTTAGCCAGTACATCTTCATCCAGTTCATCCCTTAGAAATTGATGAGCCCCAGAAATGAGTAATTATATGGGCTCATTTAGCCTCCTAATTCGACTTAATCCACCATTATCATTAGTTTATTGCATGTTTTTTTATTATATTTATGCTAATAGAGTGAATTCAAATAGTCATTATGCCAACAAGTCTAATGTGTGCTTTATGCAGATTTTTGGTCAATTGTGAGACAAAATCAAAGGTTTAAATGAGCACTTGGCAACCAAATTCATGGAGAGGATTTGTAGGAAGGTGTCCCCTTCATTTATGAACCCTTAACTTGAATTCTCCACCATCAGCTCGGAGTTCAAGGGCCACCACATTGATTATCATAAGGGCAGCTGAGCAAGGGCTAGTAAAGTTATTGTTAACTGCAAGTTTTGGCAGCCGAGTTCCTAAAGTTTAGGAGGGCTGTTGGGGTCCCCAATTTGTATAAATAAGAAGGCTTAGGGCCTAATTTGGAGTTAGTCAATTTGTAGTCATTTTTTTAGTTCGATTTTAGTCAGATGTTAGTTAGATTTCAGTCAGTAGGTTAGCTCTACATTTCAGCACATTTTCAAGCTTTTTCTTGTAGACAGTTTTTGGGATGTAACTATTATTTCTTGATCAATAAAGATGAATCCAGCTTTGCACTAACTCTAATCTTCCTTAGGAGGCTAAAGCTCTTGGGGTTGGGCCCAACCCAAGTGCCCAGTACCTCCTTTGTGTACTTTTATGTGTCTTTGCTGCATTCTTAGAATAAAATGTTTTATTTAGGTTTAAATCTTGTTTTGTTACTTAGGTTGCTTTTGATGATTAAAATAGATACTCATGTTTGAAGTGATTTAACAGGTTGGTAATAGAAAATATCTTCAAAAAAGGCCATCAAGCAACCTTCGATCTCGCCTCTCCCTCCTTGGGACCATGAGCTGAGACCTTGGTGTCCTTGCTGCCATAAAAACATTGTTCTTGCTTCTTCATGCAATTTTTAGTATTAGATTCTTAGTTGCAAAAGTTGGTACCAGTTGTGATTACATGTTTAGATCCATTCTTGCTTGGTTTCCATAGTTGTTTTGCATGATTTTCTGCCAATAAACTTCTGTTCATCATGCTTATGGTTTCTAGGTCAAATTAGGTCAAAATAGCTAGATCTTTAGTTTTCCTAGTCTTTGTTTGATCAGTTTTGGAAAATAATGTGTAGAACACCTGTGATACCTCTTAGCCTACCCTTGCCCCCTCCATGCAACCTCCTCCGTCCTCTAACTCGAATTCTTGTCTTTCATTTGCCACATTTTCCCACTTTGCCCTAATTTCTACATTCTTGTGCATCATTGCTCCCTCCATCTTCAAACAAATCCAATCGCTCCTTAGCCTCATTCACTAGGTCCTAGACCTCTTAAAATCCTTATCCAACCTCTACTTCCACTTTCCCACCATTTTTCCTCCTCAAACCCTCCAAAATCTTCTTTTTGGAACATCCTGTAGAAGCTACAAAACATCATGTAGAAGCTACAGTACATCCTGTAAAACCCCTGCAGACTTCCTGTAGAAGCTCACGAAAGTGGTTTCTTGAGATCTGATCACTGTGAAACTCTTTGGAAGGGTGTTAGGGACCCCTTAGGCCCTCTTCTCACCTTCCCAACCTCCTGCAAGCACCCACTCCATTTCCTTTCACCTCTGCATAGTCAAAACAGTTGAAATACAAGCATAATAGTTCTACAAGATTACTTAAAAGTGCAAAGAGATGTTTTTTCAATATTTCACTTCCAAGTAGCTTAGTCACATGCATTTTACCTTTTTTGAATCAATGGCATCCCTTTCAGTAGCTTGCATCCTTTTCCTTGCATCAATAGGGTTAGTTGGTAAAACTAGGATTTGCTAGGGTTTGCATTTCCTTTCAGCTTCTTAGTTTCTTTCTACAAATAGATTAGCTTCCTTTGAGTTAGCTTTCATCTATCAGTTAAAAGCTTCTTCTAAGATCTCATAGAAGTTGGCTTAAGCTCCTAGCAGACTTGTGCCAGCTGATCAAGTGACAGCCGTGGCAAGAGCTAGTACTTGTGAATAAAACACCACCATTTACAAGTTTGTTACGAACTACTGGGTTGATAAAAGTAAAGAAGGGAGTCCCAGGAGTTGCCGCATTATTGTTGCAATACTTGATCCCACTAGAAATGAACCTGAGAATCGGTTGGAAGATTTCAAGAGCGAGATGAGGTAGACTCTTGCCTTGCAAATGGATACCGTGCATATCAAAAGGAAACAAGAGGAAGCTGAGAGGGATTTGGCCATCTTTTTTCCCAGGTGCACTAGAAACCATCCTAGGAATGAATGTCCATTGCACTCTATAGAAGTGTGTTTAGTTTGTGAAGAAGACCATCCTACGAATCAATGCCCTTCAATGCCCGGAATTAAAGCTTCATATCAAGGGGCGAAGGAGCCATTGAACCACTCTATTTCATGAACCAAAGGAGGCCTCATGGACCCAAACCTTAGTAGCAGGGAATGCAAGGGGCATCCTAGACCTATTACAACCCCAATCAAGCCACTTCAATGCCTTCTTGGGGTCCCCCTGCTCATCCTTCCTGGTCCACACCCCCTCCTTGGTCGTATCCATCTAAATACCATGCTCCTCTACTTTCTCATTCGTTTCACTCTTATGCTCAGCCACGACCTCAGTGGAATGCACCTCATCAGGGGTGGAGGCCCTAGTACAAATCTCCTCCTACTCTTTTTCCTCAACCACCTACTCAACCACAACCATTGCCTCCTGCTCCACCAACGCAACCCCTAATAGCTTCTCAACCGAACCCAAACTCTAATAACAGACAGGCCCAACAGGTATATACTGGATGAATATCATGCCCGACCTATGCTGTGGAGATTCAGGAGATTAACCTACAATCTGGGAAGGTTATCCTAGATAGCCAACCTCCTCCTAAGGAGGGAGAGGAAGAAAATAGGAAAGTGAACCAAAAGCCATTCCACCCTTTCCTGAGAGACTAACTAGAACCACACAATCGACCCCAGAAGAAATTGAACCTATGGGAGAACTGAAACAGTTATGTGTAAAGATACCACTTCTCCAAGCCATAAAAGATGTACCTATCTACAACAAGCTAGTCAAGGAGAAGTGCTTCAAGCACCCAAGCAGGTGCAGGAGAGATGCTCCAACTATCAATCTCATAGGACAACTATCCGACCTGATGTTAGGATAGGTAATTTGTCCAAAATATCTAGACCCTCGGAGTCCTATAGTCGATGTCCACATCAATGACATTGTAATCCCCCATGCCCTCGTTGATCTAGGGGTTGCCATTAATCTGATGACCAAGGACACTATGCTCAAGCTCAACCTTCAGGGTTCCCTGAGAAAGACCACAACAGTACTGCAGTTAGTAGACCACTCCACCATGAGCCCTAAGGGGATTGTGGAAGATGTAATGGTCTCTATTGATTCCTGGGAGTACCTTGCTGATTTCTTAGTTCTTCAACTAAAGGCAAAGCTCACTAGGTATCCTCTCATTCTGGGAAGACCTTGGTTGGCTATTGCAGATGCATACATGAGTTGTCGAGATGTGAACATTACAATCAAGAATGGGCATATGTCCAAACAGCTAGTCCTGTATCCTCCTACCCAACCTCTGCTAGATGATTTACCTCTCTAGTTGGAGGAGGAAGATGAGGATGAAGTCTATTCTGCATCATTGTGCACAATAGAAGCTACCATGGGGGGTCCACAAATTGAGGATGATCTTATTGAAAGCTTGATTTAGAATCCACCTCCTAGTGTGTTTCCATTAGAAGAGCTGGTGGAAGAAACCCAAGCCAATCCTTTAGTTGATCTCTCTGTGGCTGATCCGACCTCTCTAAGAGTTAAGAATGTGGAATTTGGACCAGAAAAAACCTTGAAGATCAACTCATCCCTATCCACCTCTCAGCAGAAAGAACTGTTTAGCATATTAACCACTTGGATGCTTTTTCTTGGAGCTATAAGGAAATGAAGGGAGTCCACCCTTCAGTTTGTACTAATCACATTTGCATTAAAGAAGACTATAAACTAGTCAAGTAGCCTCAAAGGAGGATGAATCCAGCCCTTAAGGACATTGTTAAAGAAGAACTACAAAAGTTGATGGATTCAGGATTCATTTACCCCATTTCTGACAACGAATGGGTTTCTCCTTTGGTGCTAGTGCCAAAGAAAAATAGGAAGTGGAGTATCTGTGTAGATTATCGGGAACTAAACAAGGCCATTAAGAATGACCATTTCCCTCTGCCTTTCATAGATCAAGCGTTAGATGGTCTGGCATGGAAGAAGTTCTTCTCCTTCCTAGATGGGTTTAGCGGGTACAACCAGATCCAAATCAGCTTGGAAGACCAAGATAAGACCATTTTCACTTGGTCTTGGGGTACTTTTGCATACCGAGTCCTTCCTTTTGGGTTGTGCAATGCTCCCGCCACTTTCCAGAGAGTAGTACTGAGCATATTTACTAAACTGGTTCATGATTAAGTGGAAATCTATATGGATGACTTTACCCCTTATGGTTCTAACTTCCAAGAAGCTTTGACTAACATGGGAAAAGTTTTAGCCAAGTGTATTTAAAAGAACCTTTCCCTCAGTCCTGAAAAATGTGAATTCTTGATGACTGAAGGGATCGTGCTAGGTCATACAATTTCTCAGCAAGGATTACAAGTGGCTCCCAATAAAATCGCAATCATCCAAAGGGTCCCATCTCCTCAAAAGGTAAGAGATGTCTGGAGTTTCCTAGGCTTAGCAAGGTATTATAGAACATTCATTAGGGATTTTAGTAAGCTAGCCGCTCCATTGTTTGGTCTTTTGGGAAAAGATGTTGAGTTCATATGGACTGACAACTGTCAAGAGGCTCTGGATGCCTTAAAAGGTAAACTGGTAAGTGCCCCAATTTTGAGAGGTCCAAACTGGGCCCTACCCTTCCACATTCACACAGATGCCTTGAACAAAGTGATAGGAGCAGCCTTAGGGCAAGTCGATGAGAAGCTACCTTATGCCATATATTTTGTCAGTGAAAATCTGTCCAAGATAGAATTGAACTACAACATAACCGAAAAGGAGCTCCTAGTTGTAGTCCATTCCCTAAATAAGTTCAGACACTACATCACTGGCTATCAAACATTCGTACACACTGATCATGATGCAATTAGGTATTTTATGAATAAATCGGATATAAATACTTGTATTATTAGATGGTTACTTTTGTTACAACAATTTGATTTGACCATTGTTGAGAAACCGGGTAAGGAAAATGTTGTTGCTGATTTTTTGTCTAGACTAGATCTGCCTGCAGGTGAAGAAGGAATGGTGGATGATCAAATGCTAGATGAACACCTATTTTCTCTTTCAGTACTCTCTCCAAGGTTTGCTGATATAGAAAATTACTTGGTTTCAGCACAGTTTCCGCCACACCTGTCCTTAAAAGAGAAGAGCAAGATTGTGAGGAAAAGTGCCCCATTCACTTGGATTGGAGGCATTCTTTTTAAACTTGGCCTAGATCAGATTTTGGGGTGATGTGTTAGGGAGGAGGAAGTTTTTAACATCCTCATAACCTGTCACGATGGGTCATGTGGGGGGCCATTTTGTAGCAAAGAGGACTACCTTCAAAATTCTGCAAGCAAGTTACTATTGGCCCACTCTTGATCAAGATGTTAGTAGACATATCAACCAATGTGACTGATGTCAAAGGATGGGGAAATCTACTCCAAGGGATGAGATGCCCCTACAACCTCAAGTGAATTTCGAGCCATTTGAGAAGTGGGTCATGGACTTTGTGCGTTGTATCTACCCTCCTTCAAAATAGAAATATTACATCATTGTGTGTACTGATTATCTGACAAAATGGGCAGAAGCAAAGGCGATCAAGGCAGCAATAGAAGAAAAAGTAGATGAGTTTTTGAGAGAAAACATCTTCTACAAGTTTGGCTATCCAAGAGAATTAGTCATAGATCAAGGGAGTCAGTTTACCTCCAATCTGATTGAAGACCTGCTCACACATTACAAGATTAAGCACAGAACTTCCACCCCTTATCATCCGCAAGAAAATCGACAGGTGGAAGTCACTAATAGAGCTTTGGAAGGTATTTTGACTAAGGTAGTGAGTAGAAACAGAAAATATTGGGTAGATCGATTGATTGAGGCCACCTGGGCCTATAACACCACCTGAAAAACCACCACAGGGTTCACACCCTATGAGCTAGTCTATTGGAAGAAGGCCCTACTGCCAATAGAATTTGAATATACCACATTAAGGATGGTAGCTTAGCTAGACCTAGATCTCATCCATGCATAAAAGGAAAGGTTACTTTAGCTAAATGGAATGGATGAATAGAGATTGCAGGCCCTTCTCCACTCAGAGGTAATCCAACTTCAAAGAAAAATATGGCATGACAGATACCTCAAAGAAAATAAATTCTAGGAAGAATATTGGGCACTGCTGTATGATTGAAGATATAAATATTTCAAGGGCAAACTAAGGACAATATGGCTGGGACCATACACAGTAGAAAAATGCAATGACAATGGTTTAGTTCTGATCCGAACCATCGGTGAAGAAGCCATCCCCATGCTCGTTAATGGGCATAGGTTGAAGCTCTACAGGAAGCCCCTCTCCAAGCAGTAATTCATTGAGAATCTTGGTAAAAAAGTGTTGGTAGTGGAGCAAGTCTCTGCCTCCACTCCATCCACACCCTAAAAAAGAAAATAAAAAAATAAGAAAAAGTAAAAAAACAGAAAAAAGGAATAAAAGATCCGTGGGTGAAAACCTCTTGGAGGCACCTAGGGTAGGCAGTGAGGGTGAAAACCTCCTGGAGGCGACCCAACTATCTCATAAAAAATAAAAAATAAAAGATGGAAAAGAAAAAAACATAGAGAAAAAAAGAAAAAAAACAGAAAAAACTAACTTCTTTTGAATGCATTGCAGATTGCATGAGGATCACAGAGGAAAAAAGGACATCGCCAAGCTACATACACCCTTGATATCTCATTCCTCCATCACCATTGTCTTTTCCCAAGCCTTGGTCTCACTTGTTTTGAAAATTTTGCATCCTACAAGAAACTCTGTGCATTCTACAAGAGGCTCCTGGAGAACCACGAAAAGCTCAAAATCATGTTTAGAGAAGAATCCGAGGGCTAGAAATTTGTTCAGAAGGCCTGTGGGCCTCCTTGCCACCATTAATACTCCTAATTCTCCATTCCATCCCTGGACACCTACATTTCCACTCGCTTCTTTCTTCCCTGCACAGAAAACACAAAAAATCTGTTTCTTTTGTTTTAAAATATATATAATATATATATATATATATATATATTATATATTATATATTATATAATATATAGATTATATTATAGATATATCCGATGATGAATAAACTAGCAGCATTCTTCACTTGTTTCTTACCTGATGCACTCCAACTATTATTCCTTTCCTTTAGAACCTTCTTTAGCTATCTCTTCAGTCTCTGCTCAAGCATCAATGATAAATTTTAGAGGCAGAAGTAGTTATAGGAAATCCTGCAGGATTCCTGTAGCAGCTGATTCCTTTAAAAAAACAAGCTCTAGAGGCAGGGTCAATGCAGCCAAGATATATACAACATGCAAGAAGCCATTCTTGATCAAAAATCACCACCATAAGTTAGCTAGGCCATTAGTTCAGAGGCCAAAAGCACCAACAACAACATCAATAAAAAAAACAAAGTGCCAAAGTCTGAGCATGCAGACCACGAGAGCGACTAACAGGTAAGCGGCTAAATCCATTTTTCTATTACATGAATATTATTTAGGAACTACATAAACCATTGAGATGGTTGCAATTAAGTGAAATCGATGGCCAATTAACTAGCCACTCTTGTTCAGTTCAAACAAGCCTCATCCAATTCAAACAGTAGTTCAGAAGGTGCAATCAGCACGTGTGGTCCGTCAACTCGCAAAGAAAAACTCAGAACCGATAGTGGTGGTGGCGTATAACGAGAATTATGGAAGTGATGGCGGCTAGGCGACATTAAACACCATAATGGCACTGGAGTAGGGACCAATGGTCCATATGGGGATAACTTACCCTTCTTGCCACCTCACCTCATTACCACAGATCATGCCATTAGCTTAAGTACATTGCAGTAGAAGCCTTCACCACCTTTTTTTCATTGGCATCGACGTGTTCTTAGCTGTAGCAAGTCACCTACCACCTTCAGAACATCGAAATAATCACTCTCTGCCAGTTTTCAAAACCCTCCCGCTTATCGGGCTCTACAGGAGCATTATCGCGTTCTACAGGAGCGGAAACATAGTCTACAGGACCTTTCTATAGGAAAGCCAGATAACAACTCTACAGAAGGAAAATTCGAAATTTTTTCCAAATTCGAGCTCAAAAAGAGGTAGTCATAGAAACCCACTCTTCATGTGATATATCTACACAAGGTGGTCGGATTTCAAGCAAAATACTAGGTTGAAAAACAAATGGAAAGTGAACACAAAAGTATGCTTGTGTTTTTTGAATTATATATAGTCTCTCCATTTTACTCTCTGCACTAAAAGTTTGTCTTTTTCTTCCTCGTATCCTCTTGTAAAGAAGGGGTGCAACCATAGAAAATCAAGCCTCTGAAAAGTGTGAATTCGCATTTGGAAGTTTGTTTGTTTTGTGAGAAAGAAGAAAAGCATTATTTTATATGCTCACTGTTTTGTCAAAATATTGATTTCCTAAAAAAAAAAAAAAACCCGAGAAGTAAATATAGGTTGAGAACAAGGTTTGAAGGGAGGGAAAATTGCAAATTTCTATTGTGAAAAATAGAAACATGAAAAATTCCCTCTCTAGTTTCAGAAAGACAAACCTCAGCTATTCCACTTTTTTCGGTCTTAAAATTTGTTGTCTTCCTCCTCACCTGAGAATTTCTAGCAGTCACTAAACATCATGACGGGAGGGTTTATGAGAAAAGAGCCTCTGAATTCCACCAAATTACATGAACATCCACAAGTAGCCCTCTTTACCGGGGCAAACTGGATGCATTTCTTTGAGAGAATTCATGGATATGATGAGGAGGTAACAGAGGAATTCTTAATGTCTTTAAGACCCCATTCAAAAACCCATGCTATAGTTAGTTTCAGGGGTCTGACCGTAGAGCTTACACCACAATTCATCAGCAAAATGATAGGTCTCCCACCTGGGCTCCCCTGGAGAAAAGAAGAAAAACCATTAGGACAGGTTGCTAAAAAGACATTTTTTAACCCTGATGAATATCCTGTAGAGGATAAGAATGGGGTCAAAAGGAGAAGTATACTTCATCCATGGGTTGACGTCAGCTACCAGATCATGAAATATATCTCATGTGAAGGGAGATATAGTATATTCTATGGTTATCACTTCAAATTATTGCATGCGCTGAGATATCGAATGGACCTACCAACATCTAGAAAAATTAGTCTCCCATATTTCCTCCTCTAATATTTGATAGACTGTGGCACCAAATTGAATGCAGGGGTTCCAAACCAACTGGCCCACCATGCACTCATTAAATTACTGGCAGAGGATGCCCTCCACATGTACACCATCCCTATAGCCTGGTAAATGTTTAGGAACATCTCTAGAGAAGATGACATAAAAACTCTCATTGATGACCTCAGCCCATCTGGCAATGAAGAGGAGCAGAAAGTGGTACTTGAGAAGGAAATCCATGTGGAAGCACAAAATATTCAATTAGAAGAAGAAAAAGAGGAAAAATAGAGAGAAGAGGAGAAACATGAAAAAACCACAGTTGAACTTAAGGCAGAGAAGAAAACAACATCAAAATAAGAGAAGAGGAAGAGGACAAAAGCTGAGAAGAAGAAGCACAAGAAAGCTCAGAAAAATACTGCCACAGGAAAGGCAAAAACTCAGCAAGAAGAGGAGAAAACACCACCGGAGACAGTAGAAAAAAAATTAAAAATAGTAGACATAGGCAAAACTGTAGAGGATGAAGAATAAAAACAACAAGAAGTGTCTCCTGAGACACTAGTAAGGGAAGCATCAATTTTTCTTGCTTCACTTAGCACTCCAACTAAGCAAAAGGGGAAAATAAAAAGATAGACATCTATGTATTTCATAGCTCGGAGGAGCACCAAAATCATGGTGGGCAAGCCCTAGCCACCTGTTAGAGTCTGTCTTTACATCCCTTCGTTAGAGATCATTTCTTTTATTGCATTTCATTTTTTAGGTGTCTTGCTTGATTCACTCAGTTGCATTCTACTAGGGGCATGCCATAATCTGACGGAAGGGTCTTGTCATTCATTACACGTCATGCCTTGCCCTGCTGGCTCAGGTATGTTCATCACAATCAATTTTTAAGGCCACTTATAGTCCTGTTCTAATCTCTTGGTCAGTAAAGAGTTATTTAAGGTTTTTAGCTCTTTTTAGGTCTAGGGTTTAGTTGATTTAGTCCTCAAAGTGTCCAATACAGTTAGCAAGCCAGAGGGAGGATCAAAATAAGTTTTCATTTCAAATTTTTATCATCAATAATGCTCAAGGATGATTCCTCGTCAAAACTCTATTTTGAAGAGGAAATCGTAAAATTAATTATTTGTAATAAATATGTATTTTTAAAGTTTTCCGTCATGTAGTACTTCAAATGCAGACTTTGGTCATCCTTTGCAGAAGTTCAATGCCACCATCCCTACAAAAAATCAACTAAGAAGTCATCGTTTTAGCCAAAAATCACAAAGGAAACTTGAAGAACAGAGTTGTATTAAAAGTGAAGAAATGTCAATTTTAAAACATTACAAAAGTGGGTCTTTACGAAGACAAAATCAAAGCCATGTCTTTATGAAGATATTTCTATATGTATCAATGTCGTTTGCATTCAAGAGATCATTTGAAAATCGAATCAAGTTGTGAAAGGGCGAAGCTATCATTTTGAAAACTAAGACTGTGTTTATGAGTTTGCGCGGCGCATTGGGTAAGCGCGCGGTGCACATAGGCTGCGTGACGCTTTGGGCAATTTGCCACAGTGCATTTTTTCTTTGGCGCAACGCACTGGGCTTGTGCGCGCCGCATAGAACCTCCAAGACAAAAAATCATCATGGCTTGAATAAAAATCAAACCCATCATTCCATTAGACATGTTCATTGCTTGAACATCCATTGCTATGCCAAGAGGTCAACTGAAATCGGCTTGAGCGTTGGAGGAGGTTGTGACGCACATAGACCGCACGGCACATTGGGTGGAAATTCTCTGTGTAAATTTGCACTGCCGCGGGGCATCCAGGAGGTGCAACGCACTGGGTTTGTCCGTGGCGCACAGAGCCGACAGGCCAGCTTTATGTCACCTCTATCATCAAAACTCAAAAACACGCCATTTCTTCTGCTCCGAGTATGTTCAAGATTTCTTCTATTGAATTTAGCTTGTGTTGGGTATTGTTTAGAGGGAAGATTTAAAGGTTCAAGGCGTGAGAATATAAACCCTATATATCAAAAGTTTCTTCTTTGGGGTTGTGAAATTGGTGTTTTGAAGTTATGCTTTTGGTGCCAAGTTTCTTGTCCCACTTGTGATCCCTTCCCCTTCATAATCCTATCGTTATAGTTAAATCCCTTATCCTCTAACCTCCCAAACCACTCATATCCCTACTTCCCATTTTCCCTATCCTAAAATCCTATCATTCCCTATCATTCTCCCTCTTCCATATCACTTGCAAAGTCCCTAAATCCCCACATCCCTCAAAGTGACTATTTGCACATTTTAAATTTCACTTGGCAAACTCCATCATCCACTTTTCCCACTCTCCCATATTCCTCACCGTCCCTCATTTCCCTTCGGCACATTTGGCAGTGGAAATAAAACACCTATTTCTCTTTGTCAACCCAATCAAATATACACATTGCAGCACCAATGATAGAGATAGATTCATCATATGAGCAAGACAGTGACTCAACCACTGAGCTTAACGTGCCGAGAAGGCCTCGTAAGGGTGGCAGACATGTCAGAGAAGAGCTCGCTTCCTTGAATCAATTGTAGGCCTGCTTGCTTGCAATAACATGCTTTCAGCAATAGTCATGCTTTCAATATTGTGAGATGATTGCTTAGATCCAGCATCATCCAGAGCTAGTTTGGTTGTTTGTTTTTCATTTACATGATGGTCATGTCACCCTTGCTGGAGTAAACTTCACCTTGACACCAGAAACCATTTCTCAGGCCACCGGGATACCGAATATAGGTGAAGAGTGGAACAAGAGGTAGCAGCTGGATAGAGCATATTATGAACCTTACATCAGGCCTAGCTATTTGAGGTAGATAAACAAGGTATTCCCATTTCGGTTTCTGAAGGAATCTTATGCACCATTGATGAGACTCATTATCAGATACTTCAGTTGTGAGGGCCACTTCTCACGCCTCTATGCATACCATATCAGGTTATTGATGCATTTCACGAGAGTAAGGTTGATGAACATTCCATATTTCATGTGCCAAAACATCAAGAGGATGACTACTCTTGTTCAGAAGAAGACTCCTGACCAACAGTACAATAGCATTTATCATTATCCGCTCATCAAGATCGTTGTTGTACATCAGCTTGGCCTGCAGGGTATCACATGGGAAGACTTCACTTCTCGTGAGTTCTTCACAACTTCAGCAGCTCATCAGGAGGTTGTCCATGATGCAGGTGAACCTTCACATTAGCATGGAGGACGGGAGGCAGAGACTACTGGTGTGCCGACATATGTCACATATTAGAGAGGCACGAGGGGATTGTTTGCAGCAGCTCGACGAGTACTATCTCCACCTGGGGTGGAAGGGGTCTCATTTTCACCATCAACACATGTACAGGTATACATACAGGACATAGGCAAGAGGCCAATGCAGGACGAAGGGCCTTCAGGTGAGCAAGAGTTTATTCTTGTCCAGGATGATGATACAGACATGGGCTCGCAAAGTGCACATCTTAGAGAGATCATCTAGGAGCAACAGACAGAGATCAAAGGCTTGTCCCTTGAATTGGAGAGGGTTAAGTGGACTATGAAATACTTGGAGTAGAGGAGCAAACAACTTGAAGATCAGCAAGCAATCATGGAGTTACAGAACATCCACGAGGATCGTCAAGCTGCGCAAAGGAGGAGGACTGAGTTCACTTCATTGGAGCAAGAGATTAATGATGATCGGGAGTCGTGGCTCGAGAGAGTCAACATCCACTTGGAGAGACTGCTGGACAAGGCTGATAGGGATAAAGCATTGTTGAGACAAATGGTTTTCCATTACAGGGCACAAAACATGAGTTCCAAGGCACGAATAAGGAATCTAAAGGCAAAATTGAAGAAGGCAACAAAGAAGCAAAAGAGGCAAAAGGAGCATGATCGTCTTCAAATATTTTCCAAGGCCTCTTTAGCCAGCATGACACTTGATAGAGAAGGTCCGGACCAAATTTCAAGAAATTTGGAGAAACGTTTGTCAATTTTGAAAATTTTGGTCTAAAGTAGGTTTTTTCGCCCAATGCGTAGCGCCACTTGGCGCGCACTTATAATTGTGAGGTCTCTAGGAGGAAAAATTTATATTTTTGGACTTTTTATGAAACGTTATGCATGCTCATGGATTACCTAAGGATTTCATCAATTTCTAGGTTGCCTAAAGGGTCAAGAACATGCAAAAAATGGCCTCTCTGCCACCTTTTGCACACACAGGAAGTAGTCTTGGGAGAATGAATATTTGTAGGGGTAAATGACATCCAAATCTAGAGATTTCACTTGAGTTAGAAAGTAGACAGACAGGGCTTTCCAAAGAGCTATCGTGGGCTCAATTTGGACTTCGGGAAGTGCCTCAAAGTCAGCCCCAAAGTTGTGCTACACATAGAGATTTTGGTCGCGACGCATAGAGGATTTTTCCCTATTTTTTTTCATTGTATAGCTCAGAAATTCACCAGTTTTGACTAGTTTTTCCTTTTGATGTAAATATTGATCTATCTTGATGTAACTTGATGACTATCATGTAATTTTGGCACATATTTACTTGTTCTAGAGGATTCATTCACTAAAAAGTGAAAATTTAATGAGTGAATCAGTTTCCTATCATATAGAGGCAAGTTGTTTGATTGCCTAGATTTTAGTGCTTTTTTTAGAATTGGTTGAAACAACTCCTAGAATGATGAGCTCACTTCCTAGAGGTGAGGGAATGGGTTGGGCTAGTCTATATCATGTATTTTCTGAGTCATTGTTAGGGTTGGACACTTGGGATTGCTTGGCACTCCATTGTACATTCTATCTCTGCATTTTTGGCTAAGGAAAGAGCAAGGTTTTGCAGCACTTGTTGGGATCCATGTGGCTCTTTGTTTTGATGGTGTTTTTCTCTATGAACTTGTAAGTTCATTGATGGTTATGTGTATCATTTTCCCTTCTTTTTGCTTCTGAAATTAAACAAATGAGTGATTAAGGTAGAATTCACTGGACTGCTGTGCTTTGCCTTGAAATTTTGTTTAATTTTCAATGTTTTCATCTGTTTGAGGAGGACTCTTGAGACTCTCTTGCCCTCCTTGGCTCCTCACCGGTATGATCCATCCATTCATTCATTGCAAAGCATCCAAAAATTTCCTTCCTTGCCCCAAATCAGAACTCTGCAAAAACTGTGCCTCATCCTCGGACCCAAATTTGCCTCTCCCATTTTTCAACTCAAAACCCCCAAAAACTCAAATTAAATCCTTGCACTTCATACCTAGCCTAATATAAGTTGTAAAATCAGTCATCTCAAGCCCATTTGATTATTTTTCACTGAGATTGACCTGGAGAGAACCCTCTCCTGTCCTCGTAGAGCTAGCTATGAGGCTGAGCGTGGTTTGATGTGGATCTAGAATCTTACCTTTTTAGCCTGAGGTAAATCTAGGCTCTAACATAGTGGCGACTCCACTAGGGATTGAACCCAGAATCTCTGGTTTCGTAGATGATATGCCTGCAGGTTATCAAAGCGAAATTCCTTTGTTTGATGGAACTCCTCACAGCATTACCGCTCAGCAACATGTGGACATAATGGAAAATTTCTGTGACCTCCATGAGATTGATGTCGAAAATGTGACAATGAGATTGTTTGCATAGACATTTAATGGTGAAGTTAGGAAATGGTTCAAAGCTTTGCCCACTACTAGTATTGTTAAATTGGATGATCTACAAAGACAATTTTTAGATCGTTGGAAATCAAGAAAAATCCTCTTCAGATCCTTCAAGAATCTGAGCATATCAAGCGGAATGTCGGTGAGTTAGTCCAGGATCACTGCATTAGATTCAATTCAGTTTACAAAGCAATTCTTGATCATTTAAGGCCACCTGTGGGGCTAGCCATGATGAAGTTTCCAGATGGTTTTGATGCTCACATGGCTTATCAACTAAGAGAGAGAGAGCCTGCCACAATGGAAGATATGCAGAAGATCGCGGTCAGTGTTGAAGCAAATCTGCTGGCCAAGAGGGCTAGAGCAAGAGCAGAAAAGAAGGTCACAATAAAAGAAGAGTCATATTCAACAGATCAATTACTTCGGAAGGTGGAGCAAATGTTCAAAAGGGTGAAACTTGATAAAGCTGAACCACAAGTTAGAAATCCTAACTTCCGTGGCCAGCAACAACCACAATATAGAATCAAACAAAGAGAATAGTGAGCCCAAGATCAGACAGCGCAGTAGCCAGTTCAACCACCTCTACAGCAAAAGTTTGTGTATGGACCAGAATTCGATGAGGAAGAGCATGTGATAGGGGAAGAAAATCACTTCTTTATTCCAGATGATTTGCCCATTTATATTACTGAAGAGGAGGAGTATGCAGAAAGTTTAGCAGTACACAAAGATGCGGATTTCATTCTAGCAAATGACACGGTTTTGGAAGAAGAATTAGATGAGTACCAAAGAGGTTATATGAATGCTTTGTCCGCTCATCAGTGGCAATATTCACTTAGAAACAGATATGTGCCTGTTAACCCAATTCAGAAGAGGAAGGAAGCTTCAACATCAAAAAGTGATTCACCTATTTTACAAAAGAAAGGGAAAGAGGCAGTTGATCCTAATATCAGCAAATCACCATTAGCAGAAATATCAAATCAGCCAACTGGATCGAAGGAAAAGGAAAAGAATGATGTCCTAGTCAAAGAGGTAGAAACAATTTCAGCTTTTAGTTTAGAAAATGAAATTTCTAAATTGAAGGTGTCCATTCCCTTGACTGAAATAATGAAGAATAGGAGTTATAGAGGGCAAGTTTCTAAAATTTTGAATTTTGATCCAATGTCTGATATGGTGAATGTCGAAGATGATCAACCCGAATTGATTTTTGGGCTAGCATTGAATGGTGAGTCTCCAGATAGTGATGTACCGCCCTTTTATATCAGTTTAAGGTTGCATGATTTTGTGTTACATAATGCTATGTTCGATTTCAGAGCTTCCCACAATCTTATGCCGAAAGCTATCATGGAGAAGTTGGGTCTGGACATCACTAGGAAATACCATGATCTCTATTCATTTGATTCCAGTAGACTAAGATGTATTGGGCTCATCAAGACTTGGTTGTAAGTCTGGATCAAATCCCAACGAAGAATGTTTTGATGGATATTGTTGTGGCAGACATTCCTCCCAGATTTTGTATGCTTCTTTCCAGGTCTTGGGGAGCGAAATTGAAAGGGACATTACAACTAGATTTCTCCTATGCAACGATTCAAGTGTTTGGCCAAATGAGAAAATTGTACCGGGAACAAAAAATGAAATACGTGATTACAAGCAAGGAGAAATCAATTAATCATCCAATTAATTACGTACATATAGATCTAGAGTCTTTTGTTTTGTATTCAGATAGTTTCAATGATATAGATAGTCAGTTAGTTGAAGCAGCAAGTATTCCATAAATAATAGAGAATTTCAGAGAAGTTGTAAGGAAAGAAGGACAAGAACAACAAAACATCATTGAGCAATCAGCTGAACATAATGGACAACAAGCTGGAAAAATAGAGACAACATAATTTCAGCACTTAGAATAAGATGAAGAGGGCCCGTGGACCATGGATTTCGATGGTGCAGTGGGAAATGATGGTGCTGGAATTGGTATTTGGGTACACATTCCTATCTCTGCTCTGAACAAAGTGTGTAGTAATGTGCGGGTATGTTCTTACAAATTAGCTTTTGATTGTTCAAACAACGAGCCTGAGTACGAAGCTTTTATTGCTGTCCTCAAAATTTTAAGAAAGCTGAATGCTAAGAGGATTGTTGTATATGGCGACTCTGAATTGGTGATTAAGCAAGTTAAAGGCGAGTATCAAGCTAAGCACCCTCAGATGCGAGCTTACCGGAATGTAGTCCTAGATATCCTGAAATTGTTTTCAGATTATACCTTGACGTGTGTTCCTTGTATTCAAAATGGCATTGCTGATGCACTTGCCAAGGCATCGAGTAATTTGAAAATTCCTATGAAATCAAGCAATAAATTCAAAATCCATGTCAAGAATCGTCCGACTGTTCCGGATATTCAAAGATATTGGCAAGTTTTCCAAGATGATGAGGAGATTGATGATTTTCTGCAAAACAAAGGTAAGTTCAAAGATACCTCAATTGATGTAGAACATGATGATGGTGAAGACGATGTGTAGATTAATCAAATGGAAGTGTTGCAGCTAAAGGACAAAATTATTCCTAAAGGCTTGATACCTTTAGAAGAACTCTTTGATCAAGATGATGTAGCTCGTAAACCAACATTGCAACCAATAGATAAGGGTGTTCAAGAGGTCAATATGGGAACAGCTGCAAATCCAAAAATGGTAAAATTGTCCAAAGCATTGCCACACAAGGTAAAAGCCAAATATATCAGTCTGTTGTCATCTTTTGCTGATGTGTTTGCTTGGGATTATTCTGACTTGAAGACATATGATACCAATATAATTCAGCACACTATTCCCATTAAGCCTCATCAGAAACCTTTCAGACAAAAGTTGAGAAGGCTAAATCCAAAACTACTGTCATCAATTGAAAAGGAAACAAACAGGTTGTGCAAATCAAGAATCATTGTTCCCATCATATTTTCTAACTGGATTTCTAATTTGGTGCCCGTACAAAAGAAGACATGTGAGATTTGCTTGTGCATTGATTTTAGGAATCTAAATAAAGTTTCATTGAAGGATAATTATCCATTGCCCAAAATGGATCATATACTTCATCGAGTAGTTGGAGCATCTCGAATGTCACTACTCGATGGTTATTCTGGATATAACCAAATTTTAGTCCATGAAGATGACCGGGATAAAACAGCGTTCACCACTCTGTGGGGAACTTTTCATTACGCTAAAATGCCTTTCGGTTTGAAGAACGCAGGTGCAACATTTCAACGGGCAATGGAATTGGATTTTGCAAATGAGAAGGATGTCTTTTTGGTTGTGTACCTTGATGATCTGATCGTGTTTTCCAAATCAGATGAAGAACACATGTACCATTTGAAAATTGTCTTTCCAAAGTGCAGAAAATATGGTGTGTCACTGAATCCAAAGAAAAGCTTGTTTGCAATGGATGAGGGAAAACTTCTTGGGCACATTATCTCAAAAGATGGCATTCATATTGATCCAGCACGTGTAGAAGTGATTCAGCATATTGAGCTTCCCTGGAACAAGAAGGAGATTCAATCTTTTAATGGTAAAATGAATATTTTATGCCGCTTTGTGCCTAACCTTGCTAAACACCTAAGAGAGATTAATAACATGCTTAAGAAGGACAACCAAGTGAAGTGGACGAAAGAGGCTGTAAAATATTTCAATTTAGTCAAATTGGCTCTTTCTTCAGCTCCGGTGCTAATCAGTCAGGACTACACTCGATATTTTATATTGTTTTCTTTTGCTTCGGAGCATACAATGGTAGTTGTATTAATGCAGAAAAGAGACGAGCACGAAATACCAATTTCTTTCTTCAGCCGAACTATAAGAGATGCAGCCTTGAAGTACAACATCATTGACAAGCAATCCCTGGCACTTGTGAAAGCATTGAAAGAATTTCGGGTATATATTATGCATCCTCATACTTTGGCTTATTTTCCTAACGCTACTGTGAAGGATGTTTTAGTGTAGACAGATCCGAAAGGAAGACGAGGCAAGTGGATTGTAGCTTTGCTAGAGTACAATGTGGAGATAAAGCCCACCAAGCTTGTTAAAGGACAGGGATTGGCAAAGTTAATGGCTCAATCAAACTTGCACGCCTTAGACATAAATCTCGTCGCTGCTATGTCCCATGAGAATGAGGAAGTTTCTTCAATTCAGGTATCCGAAATGTTTGTTCTTTCCCCATGGTATTCAAATATCGTATATGTGCTGTAGAATTTGTCACCACCACCCAACATGACTAGAAACAAGAGTAGAACTCTCAAATTAAAGGCTGCCAAGTTTTGCATTCTAAATTCTACACTTTATTGGAAAGATCCTGGTGGCATTCTGTTGAATTCTTTGGTGGAGGAAGAAGCAAAGCAGGTCATGGAGGATTTCCACAAAGGAGATTGTGGCGGTCACTTGTTTTGGAAAACAACGGTGAATAAAATTCTGAGAGTGGGATAGTATTGGCCGACATTGTTTGCTGATGTATGTAAGGTTGTTAAGAGCTGTCATAAATGTCATATTTTTGAAGGGAGGCAGAAATTACAGCCTTTGCGCTTAAGCCCATTGAGGTGAGTGCCCCTTTTCAGCAGTGGGGGTTGGATTTCATTGTTGAAATTCATCCCGCTTCTTTCAGTCAGCATCGATGGATTCTCACGGCAACAGATTATTTCACGAAATGGATCGAAGCAATTCCCACCAGACAAGCTACAGATGCGGTAATTATTTCATTCCTTGAGAATAACATCTTGTCTCATTTTGGTTGCCCGAAGAAGTTAATCAATGATAACACAGTAGCTTTCAAATCAAGGAAGATGATTGAGTTTTGTAACAAGTATAAAATCATTTTGGGACACTCAACCGCCTATCATTCGCAAGGCAATGGTTTGGCGGAGTCTTCTAATAAATCTTTAGTCAACATCATTAAGAAGCTACTGGAAATTAACAAGAAGAGTTGGCATAAGAAGTTGGTTAATGCAATCTGGGTAGATCAGGTCAGTCAAAAGAAATCCATTGGTATGTCTCCCTTTGAGCTTTTTTATGGCATCGATACAGTGTTTCCTAGCACTCTAGCAGTCCCGATAGTCAAACTTCTTCAGGAGGCTGGCAGTGAGGGAGATCCTATTCAGAGAAGACTAAATCAAATGGTCCATTTGCAACAGATAAGAGAAGAAGTTTTCCAAAACACATCAAAGTTGTAGGAAAGGATTAAGAAAATCTATGACAGAAAAGCTAAGGTGGACAAATTCCAATTGGAGGAAGTAGTATTGAAATGGGATGCAAGGAATGAGGAAAAGGGTAAGCACGGTAAGTTTGAAAATCTTTGGAAAGGTCCCTTCAAAATCGCTACATATCGTGGGCATAATGCTTTTCTTTTAAAGGAGATCAATGGGGAGGAATGTCCCGGAGGGCCGGTCAATGGTTGGCTGCTCAAGAGGTATCATTTTTGAGTTGTTTCCATTGTCTACATTGTCACTGTACATACCATTTTATTTCAGTTTCATTGCAAGTATGTGTTGTAATCTTTTCTTCAGTCTGGGGCCCAAAGTGAAGGCTATAATTCTGAGGAAGGATCTCAGTTTTGGTTTGAGTTTGTCAAGTCAGTCTTTGAGTCATTTTAAGTTCAAATTTGAGTTAGTTTGAGTCAAGTTTTGGTTAATAAATTGAGTCAAAGGTCTTGTGTTAATTTGTCAAAATAATGGACTCCATAGCCCAATGGATGAAGGCACTGTCTATCTCTCCTAGAGATCTGCCATTCTTGGCACCTCCAAGGAGCTACCATCCCCATTAGAGCCAATGTTAGATTCGGTCTTTACATCCCTCCGTCAGAGATCATTTCTCTTATTGCATTTCATTTTTTAGGTGTCTTGCTCGATTCACTCAGTTGCATTCCACTAGGGGCATGCCATAATCTGGCAGAAGGGTCTTGTCATTCATTACCCCTTATGCCTTGCCTTGTTGGCTCAGGTCTGTTCATCAAAATCAAGTTTTAAGGCCACTTACAGTCCTGTTCTAATCTCTTTGTCAATATTGAGTTATTTAAGTTTTTAAGCTCTTTTTAGGTCTAGGGTTTAGTTTATTTAGTACTCAAAGTGTCCAATACAACCAGCAGGCCAAAGGGAGGATCAAAATAAGTTTTCATTTCAAATTTTTATCATCAATAATGCTCAAGGATGATTCCTCTTCAAAACTCTGTTTTGAAGAGGAAACCATCAAATTAATTATTTGTAATAAATATGTATTTTTAAAGTTTTCCGTCATGTAGTACCTCAAATGCAGACTCTGGTCATCCTTTGCTGAATTTCAATGCCAACATCCTTGCAAAACATCAACTAAGAAGTCATCGTTTTAGCCAAAAATCACAAAGGAAACTTGAAGAACAGAGTTGTATTAAAAGCGAAGAAATTCCAATTTTAAAACATTACAAAAGTGGGTCTTTACAAAGACAAAATCAAAGCCATGTCTTTATGAAGATATTTCTATATGTATCAATGTCATTTGCATTCAAGAGATCATTTGAAAATCGACTCAAGCTGTGAAAGGGTGAAGCTGTCATTTTGAAAACTAAGACTGTGTTTACGAGTCTGTGCAGCGCATTGGGTAAGCTCATGGTGCACATAGGCTGCACAAAGCATTGGGCGATTTGCCACAGTGCATTTTTCCTCTGGCGCAGTGCATCCATGAGGTGCGGCACATTGGGCTTGTGCGTGATGCACAGAACCTCAAAGACAAAAAATCATCGTGGCTTCAATAAAAATCAAACCCATCATTCCATTAGACATGTTCATTGCTTGAAACGTCCATTGCTATGCCAAGAGGTCAAATGAAATCGGCTTGAGTGTTGGAGGAGGTCGCGGCGCACATAGACCATGCGGTGCATTGGAAGCAAATTCTCTGTGTAAATTTGCACTGTCGCGGCGCATCTAGGAGGCGTGGTGCACTGGGTTTGTCTGCAGCACACAGAGCTGACAGGCCAGCTTTATGTCACCTCTGTCATCAAAACTCAAAAACATGCCATTTCTTTTGATCCAAGTAAGTTCAAGAGTTCTTCTATTGAATTTAGCTTGTGTTGGGTATTGTTTAGAGGGAATATTTAAAGGTTCAAGGCGTGAGAATATAAACCCTATATATCAAAAGCTGCTCCTTTGGGGTTGTGAAATTGGTGTTTTGAAGTTATGATTTTGGTGCCAAGTTTCTTGTCCCACTTGTGATCCCTTCCCCTTCATAATCCTATCGTTATAGTTAAATCCCTTACCCTCTAACCTCCCAAACCACTCATATCCCTACTTCCCATTTTCCCTATCCTAAAATCCTATCATTCCCTATCATTCTCCCTCTTCCATATCACCTGTAAAATCCATAAGTCCCCACATCCCTCAAAGTGATTGTTTGCACATTTTAAATTTCACTTGGCAAACTCCATCATCCACTTTTCCCACTGTCCCATATTCCTCACAGTCCCTCATTTCCCTTTGGCACATTTGGCAGTGGAAATAAAACACCTATTTCTCTTTGTCAACCCAATCAAATATACACATTGTAGCACCAATGACAGAGACAGATTCATCATATGAGTAAGACAGTGACTCAACCACTGAGCTTAATGTGTCGAGAAGGCCTCATAAGGGTGGCAGACATGTCAGAGAAGATCCCACTTTCTTGACTCAATTGCAGGCTAGCCCACTGTCAATAACATGATTGCAGTATTGTGAGATGATTGCTCAGATCCAACATCATCTAGAGCTAGTTCGGTTGTTTGTTCTGCATCTACATGATGGTTATGTCACCCTTGCTGGAGTAAACTTAACCTTGACACTAGAAACCATTTCTCAGGCCACCGGGATACCGAATATAGGCGAAGAGTGGAACAAGAGGCAGCAGCTGGATAGAGCATATTATGAACCTTACATTAGGCCTAGCTATTTGAGGCAGCTCAGGAGGGTATTACCATTTTGGTTTCTGAAGGAATCTTATGCACCATTGATGACACTCATTATCAGATACTTCGGTTGTGAGGGCCGCTTCTCATGCCTCTATGCATACCATATCAGGTTATTGATGCATTTCACAAGAGTAAGGTTGATGAACATTCCATATTTCATGTGCCGAAACATCGAGAGGATGACTACTCTTGTTCAGAAGAAGACTCCTGACTAGTAGTACAATATAATTTATCACTATGCGCTCATCAAGATCATTGTTGTACATCAGCTTGGCCTGCAGGGTATCACATGGGAAGACTTCATTTATCGTGAATTCTTCACAGCTTCACCAGCTCATCAAGAGGTTGTCCATGATGCGGGTGAACCTTCACATCAGCATGGAGGATGGGAGGTAGAGACTACTGGTGTTCCGACATATGTCACCTATCAGAGAGGCACGAGGGGATTGTTTGTAGCAGCTCGACGAGTACTATCTCCACCTGGGGTGGAAGGGGTCTCGTTGTCGCCATTAGCACAGGTACAGGTATAGGTACAGGATAGAAGCAAGAGGCCAATGCAGGATGAAGGGCCTTTAGGTGAGCGAGACTTTATTCTTGTCCAAGATGACGATACAGACATGGGCCTACAAAGTGCACATCTTAGAGAGATCATCCAGGAGCAACAGACAGGGATCAAAGCCTTGTCCCTTGACTTGGAGAGGGTTAAGTGGAATATGAAAAACTTGGAGTAGAGGAACAAACAAATTGAGGATCAACAAGCAATCATGGAGTTACAGAACATCCGCGAGAATCGTCAAGCTGCCCAAAGGAGGAGGATTGAGTTCACTTCATTGGAGCAAGAGATTAATGATGATCAGAAGTCTTGGCTTGAGAGAATTAGCATCCAATTGGAGAGACTGCTGGACAGGGACAATAGGGATAAATCATTTTTGAGGCACATGGTTTTCCATTACAGGGCACGAAACATGAGTTCCAAGGCACAAATAAGGAATCTAAAGGCAAAATTGAAGAAGTTAACAAAGAAGCAAAAGAGGCAAAAGGAGCATGATCATCTTCAAATATTGGTCAAAGCCTCTTTAGCCCAACATGACACTTGATAGAGATGGTCCAGCCTAAATTTCAAGAAATGTGGAGAAACTTTTGTCAATTTTGAAAATTTTGGTCTAAAACAGGTTTTTCCGCCCAACGCATAGCGCCACTTGGCGCGCGCTTATAATTGGGAGGTCTCCAGGAGGAAAACTTTATATTTTGGGATTTTTTATGAAAATTTATGCATGGTCATGGATTACCTAAGGATTTCATCAAGTTATGGGTTGCCTAAAGGGTCAAAAACATGCAAAAAATGGCCTCTCTGCCACCTTGTGCACCCACAGGAAGTAGTCTTGGGAGAATGAAGTTTTTTAGGGGAAAATGACATCCAAATCCAGAAATTTCACTTGGGGTGGAAAGTAGACAGCTAGGTCTTTCCAATGAGCTATCTTGGGCTCAATTTGGACTTCAGGAAGTTCCTCAAACTCAGCCCCAAAGTTGTGATATGCATAGAAATTCTGGTCGCGGCACATAGAGGATTTTTGCCTATTTTTTTCATTGTACAGCTCAGAAATTGGCCCAGTTTTGACTATTTTTGCTATTTGATGTAACTATTGATCTATCTTGATGTAAATTTATGAATATGATGTAATTTTGGCACATATTTACTTGTTCTAGAGGATTCATTCACTAAAGAGTGAAAATTTAATGAATGAATCAGTTTCCTATCATATAGAGGCAAGTTGTTTGATTGCCTAGATTTTAGTGCTTTGTTTAGAATTGGTTGAAATAACTCCTAGAATGATGAGCTTGATCCCTAGAGGAAATGGAATGCGTTGGGCTAGTCTATATCATGTATTTTCTGAGTCATTGTTAGGGTTGGACACTTGGGATTGCTTGGCACTCCATTATACATTCTATCTCTGCATTTTTGGCTAAGGAAAGACCAAGGTTTTGCAGCTGCTTGTTGGGATCCATGTGGCTCTATGTTTTGATGGTGTTTTTCTCTATGCACTTGTAATTCATTGATGGTTATGTGTATCATTTTCTCTTCTTTTTGCTTATGAAATTAAACAAATGAGTGAATAAGGTAGAATTCATTGGACTTCTGTGCTCTGCCTTGAAATTTTGTTTAATTTTTAATGTTTTCATCTGTTTGAGGAGGAATCTTGAGACTCTCTTTCCCTCCTTGGCTCCTCTCCAGTCTTATCCATCCATTCATTCATTACAAAGCATCAAAACAATTGCCTTCCTTGCCCCAATCAAAACTCTGAAAATTGTGCCTCATCCCCAGACCCAAATTTGCCTCTCCCATTGTCCAACTCAAAACCCCCAAAAACTAAAATTAAATCCTTGCACTTCATACCTAGCCTAAGATTAGTTGTAAAATCAGTCATCTCAAGCCCATTTGATTATTTTTCACTGAGATTGACCTGGAGAGAGCCCTCTCCTGTCCTCGTAGGGCTAGCTATGAGGCTGAGCGTGGTTTGATGTGGACCTAGAATCTTACCCTTTTAGCCTGAGGTAAATCTAGGCTCTAACACCACCTTCGAAAGAACCCATTATCATTGAGGATGCACCTACTGTAAAAAGGGAGGAATCTCCCTCCAAAATCTACATCACCTACGAGAGCGGGAGTCCTAAGACCTCCACCTGGAAGGAAAGGATCAAATTGATGGAGTCTAAAGCAGTCCTACAAGAGGCACAAACCTCTCTACAGGAGACACTGGCCAAGCTCAAAGAAACTGAAAAATTGGAAAAGAAGGCAGAAGAACAGTCCCAAGAGGGAGGTAAGGCAAAAGAGATACCTGAGACTGGACCTCAGCCTAACTTAGGCTCCTACTATAACCTTCTGGAAGGTGGGAAGATCATCCCACAAAAAAATTGCAGTGCCTCTTTTCTTCGAACTAGAAAAGGAAAGAGTTAGGACCCACACCTACATGCAAATTACAAAATCTAAAGGGGTCAAAGACGTAGGGCACATGGAAAACAAGTTGAGAGAGATGAGCAGAAAATTGAGCATGGTAAGGCACGTAGAGAGCATCAGAAGAGCTCAACTGCAGGAGGAAAATGAATTGTTGAAAAAGCAGCTACAAGAAAGGGAAACTCAAGGAGGAAATAACCTGTCAATCTTGGAAGGACAACAACAAAAGGAGGGACCCCAAGCAGATAGTGAAGTAGTAGAGAAACCAGAAGAGGAAGAAGAACCATAGACAGATAGTGAGACACTGATGAAACAACAGTTAGAAAAAGAATCCCAGGCAGAAATTGAAGTGCTAATTTTGAAAAGGCAGCTGCAGGAAAAGGAAGCCATGTTAGCCCGCATGGCCAGCTGGGCAATGGAGGCCTTGCAGTGTAGACAACCAGCTAGATCATATGCATTATATCTCAAAGATCAGTGGCTCCAATTCCAGATTAAGACACTGCCCCAGAGGGGCATAATACCATTTCAAGATTATGGCCAATTTATGCATTTATGTGATCATAGTTTAGCCGAGGATAAAGCAAAGCTAGTAGAATTTTACCTACACAACATGGTACTTACTGACATGATTATATGGGATCCAAATGTTGCATTAGGAAACTTATAGCTCATGGCTATGGCTTCTTGGTTGAGCAATGAAGAAAAGAGAGTAATGGAAATTTAGAAAATAATGGCAAAAGATTTAAGTGAGCCCCTGATGATAAGGGCAGAACCAATAGAACCCTTGGCTCTCCTCTATGCCCACCAACACCTTCCAGCCAATCCTCAAGTTCTTCCTGACTATGTTGACAAGCAAGCACAGGATATTGCTCATTTCAAGGATATGGAGAGATTATTTGGTGATGACTACCTTCATGCTTGCATGAGAAGGTGGAATACATTGCCACATAACCTAAGGATCAAGGATTATCACTCCCCAACCAGAATGAGAGAAGCCATAAGGAGAATGCCCCTATATAAGTACTCAATGCAAAACTTGAAAGCCAACTGGATTGGTCTTAAATTCATTCCTCCACTATTGCTAGGACTGTTGGAAGGAGTTAAGGAGCAGGAAGAACAGAAATAATGGGAGGAAGTGGATAGGAAAGCAGGTTTCCATGACAGAGAGGAAGTCATCACATCAGAGGCATGGGATGTCAGGGAATCTGTCAGAGCCATTAAAGTTGAAGAGTTAGATTAGTTGCTCAGAGGATGAGCAAACCATTCAACAAGGGGGTGATGATGAGCCCCAGAAATGGGTAACTCTATGGGCTCATTTTGCCTGATTTCGATTCAATCCACCATTCTCAGTAGTTTTGTGCATGTTTTTTAATATATTTATGTTAATAGAGTGAATTGGGTTAGTCACTTTGCCATGTAGTCTAATAAGTGTTTTATGCAGATTTTTTGGACAATTTTGGACAAAGACAAGGAATTTATGAGCAAACGGCAACCAAACTCGAGGAAAATAGGGAAAAGGACTTGTAGGGGGGTGTCTCCTTCATTAATGACCCCTTTCCTGAAATCCTCCATCAACAACTTGGAGCACAAAGGCCCACATTGATGATTCCAAGGGGCAGCCGAGTAAGTCAAGTGGGACTACTCTTTTGTGTAGCACACTGGTCAGCTTATTTTCGAGTTCTTTTTGAAGACAGTTTATGTGATGTAACTGCTATTTTTTGATAAATGAAGATGAAATAGTTTTTGAGCCAGTACTGATCTCTTTTAGAGGGCTAAAGCTCTTGAGTTAGGGCCCAACCCAAGCTACCTAACACCTCCTTTTTGTATTTATATGTTTTTGCTTTAATTCATGAGATAATTTTTGTTGCTTAGGTTCAACTTACTTCGTTAAATTAGGTTGCTTTTGATGATTAGCATAGTTGTTTTTGTATCAGTTGTGCAAGTAGGTTGATGTAGTGACAAAATAAGATTCAAAAGGGCCACAGTAGGCCCTGATCTTCTTTCTCCCTTCTTGGGACTATGATCTCAGGTCAAGGCACTACTGTTGCCACCAAAAACATAGTTTTTGCTCTTTCATGCAACTACTAGTGTGATAACTTGAGTTGGAAAAGTTGATAGTAGCCTAGATTCACATTCTTAGATCATCTCATGTTCATTTACCATAGTTTCTAGCATGCTTTTCTGTTCATAGGTTACTTATCAACATTTTTTTGTTTTAGGTGAGAAATTAGGTTAAGCTAGACAAAACTCTATTTTTGGTTCTTTCTTTGGTCAGTTTTGGATAAGTAAGTGTTTAGATCTCTTGCAGGACATCTCAGCTCACCATCCCTCCATAAAATAGCTAGCACCAGTTCACGTCCCATGGATTGCTCAGCTCATTCACAACATTTCGCCAATCTGCCGTAATTTCTGCGTTTTTCCATAAAGCTACTTTCCTGCCATTTGAACAAATCCAACCATAATGTTCTTCTCTAACCTTCCTTGACAAGTTATATACCCCTCAACACCTTCATCCAACCTTTGTTTCCCCTTTTCCATCATTTTTCCACCTTCAAACCTCCAAAAATCACTTTCGGCCTCCTCCTGTAGATCCTCCTGTAGAATTTCCTGTGAGTGATTTTGTGAAGTCTGAATGCAAGGGAAGTCTTTAGAAGGGTACTAGTGGCTTCTTAGGACCCCTCCACACCTTCCTCATCTTCTCCAAAAACCAACTCCAACTTCCTTTGCCACCGAACCTCTGTACAGGCACAACCAGTTAAATCACAGGCATAATAATTCCACATAAAAACACTCAAAAGTACAAAAAGATGATTTATTCTAATTTCTTTTCAAAAGTAGCTAAATAAATGCAATTTACCTTTTCATTAGTTAATGGCACTCATTTCATTAGTTTCCATCTCCTTTCTTGCAAAAGTAGGGTTAGTGGGTAAACTAAGGTTTTCTAGGGTTTGTATTTCATTTCGGTTTTCTTTCTCTTTCTGCAAGTAATATAGCCCCTGTAGAGTTAGCTTTCTTCCATCATAGTAAAAGCTTCTTTGGAGAACTCATAGAAGTTGGCTTTAGCTCCTAGCAAACTTGCACTAGTTGATCAAGTGCCAACTTGTAGTAAGAGCTAGTACTTGTGCATACAACACTATCGGTTCCAAGTTTGTTACGAACTACCATGTTGATAAAAGTAAAGAAGGAAGCCCCAAGAGTTGTAGCATTATTGCTACAATACTGGAGTTCACCGTATAGCATAGTTTATGGCTACCATTTTAGACTTCTCCATGAGCTGAGATATGGCATGGACACTCCAACACCCCAGAAACTCAACATCCCCTATTTTCTCTTGCAGTCCCTCATAGACTCTAGCATTAAGTTGAAGGGAGGAGGTCTAGATCAGCTTACCCACCATGGGTTAATTAAAATGTTAGTGGAAGAAGCTCTCCATACCTTCACAATCCCCATAGCATGGGAAATTTTCCGAAACATAACCGTAGAAGATAACATAAAGGCCCTCACATATGATCTCAGTCCTTCTGATAGTGAGGAGGAAGAGCAGCAAGGGGGAGAAGGGGAAGAAACTGAGGAACAAGAAGGGAAGAAGGAAGAAACCAAAACAGAGGAGGAAGAAACCAAAATAGAATAGGAGGAAACAAAACCAATAGAGACAGAGAAAAAGACAGAAGGAGGAGAAAATCATGAATCGCAAAATCCAAGGCAGTTGAGGATATTGGCCATATGGAGAATCAACTTAGATAAATGGGTAGGGAATTAAGTTCTGTCAGACATAGAGAAGCAATCGCAAGAACTCACCTTGAAATAGAAAATGAGTTGCTAAGAAGATAGCTATAAGAAAAAGAGACACAATTGGCATGCATGGCCAGCTGGTCCATGGAGGCACTGCAATGCAGAACACCAGCAAAATCATATGGATTATACCCCAAGGACAAATGGTTGCAGTTTCAGATAAAGACTTTAGCACAAAGAGGTACAACACCTTTTCAAGATTACAGACAGTTTATGGACCTATGTGACCAAAGCTCATCAGAAGACAAGGCAAAAATAGTAGAATCCTATTTACATAACATGGCCCTCATAGACATGAATGTGTGGGACCCCAATGCTAGGCTAGGGGACCTACAACTAATGGACATGGCATCATGGATGAATCGTGAGGAATTAAGGTCAACAAAAATAAGGAAGTTGATGATAAAGGAGCAAAATTAGCCCTTAATGATCAGATCTGAGCCATCAGATCCCATGGCTCTCATTAGCACACACCAGCTCCTTGCAAATAATCCCCAAATTCCCCCTAAGTATATCAATGATCAGGCTCAAGCCATTGCATATTTTGAGGATATGGAAATATTACTTGGGGATGACTCTAATCATGCTTGTATGAGGAGATGGATTTCCCTACCACACCGTTTACAAATCAGGGAGTATCACTCCCCAACAAGGATGAAAGAAGCATTAAGGAGAGTGCCACTGTATACGCACTCTATGTAGAATTTGAAGGTCAATTGGATTGGCCTCAAATTAAGTCCCCCACTGCTACTAGGCATGCTAGAAGGAAAAAAAAGGAAGAAGAGCAACAACAATGGGAAGAGGTGGACAGAAGGGTAGGATTCCATGACAAAGAAGAGGAGCTCACATTAGAAGCATGGGATGTTAGGGAGGCCACCAGGGCCATCAAGGATGAGGAGATGAACTAAGTTGCTCAGAGGATGAGCAACACCTTCAGTAGGTGGGTGATGATGAGACCCATAAATGGGTAATTTATGGGCACATTTTTCTTCCTAACATAGTTTAATCAACTATTCTCTTAGCTTGTTACATGTTTTTTATTACATTTATGCTTATGGAATGAGTTGGGTTGGTTATGATGCCATGGAGTCTAATATGTGTTTAATGCATATTTTTGTTGAATTTTGAAGACAAAGTCAAAGATTTAATGGACAATTGGCAGGAATAATTCAAGGTGGACAAAGGAGAGGATTTATAGCAAGGTATCCCCCTCATTTAGAGTCCCCACTTCGAATTCTCCTTCATGCAGCGTGGAGCACAAATAGCCAAATCAATGCACTAAGAGGCAGCCGAGCAAGTGAAGGATAACTTATGCTTATCTCGAGTTTTGGGAGCCAAGCCTCCCTGATTTTAAGAAATATGTTGGGAGCTTCAGTTGTATAAGTATAAAGGCCTAGGGCCTTATTGAGCCTCAAACCTGCACTCATTTACCCATTCTCCCAACAGCCTTTTTCCTACTTATCTCCTTCTTTTGTCATCATTTCCTTCATCAACTTGTTAAATTCATTACATTATAGGACTTTTTAACATGATTTCCTAACTGTGCTAATGGTTGACTGTTGGTTTAGATTTTTGGTTCAAATGCATCAATTCCGCAGCTGTTACAGGTTTCTGCAGCTGAGGACTGATTCCGCAGTTGATCCCAGATTCCGCAGCTATTTTATTATTTGATATGATCCAGGTGTCTTCTAGAGAAAAGAGCCACATGGGAAAGTTTGTATGACTGTGCACATGGTACGTGTGCTATCAGCTCAGCCAAACTGGCCGATGACACCCCTGGTCAACGCGGAGGTAGCTTGGGTCAAACAGCAAGGTAGCAAACGGTGGCACGGCTCTATGTGTTCGGTTGGAGCACGTAAGTCACAGCCGGCTTCTCCGTTAGCCACGACGACTGCAGGGGACCATAATCCAACACCATATTTATTAGACCACAATGACCGTTCCCTAGATCCGAGCTCGGTGCTGCTGGACGTGTCCTTTTCGTAGCTGTTAGTTAGCTTCATTTACGCATAAGACAGTTGATGTTTTTACTATAAGTAAAGCGTTTCCATACGCTGAATAGATAGTCTGATTTAGTTTAATACTCTGTTATTGTAAACTGTGTTTTGAAGACCTTTTTATAAAGCGTTTTACGCTTCCCACTGTGTTTCTTATGAGTTGATTTAATTTGAAGAAGACAGTTATGTTTCTATCTATGTAGCTGATCTTTTAATTGGTTGAAGTGGATGGAGGGCCCCTGTCTGCTACAACCATTGTACAGTAGCCTTTGAATTTCCTTTTCCGCATTTCTTTTTCTTTACTTGATCATGTATATTAATGTACAGTTTTGAATTATGTTGTTTTGTATTTCTTTAATCTTCATGACTGATCAGTGTGTTTTTACAGCTTTGGTTAGGAGCCCGGGACAGTGTGCTTTTACTTGTTTTAACACTAGTGGCATCTGAAGTGTCTTATCTTAACTGTTGACTTTTTGCTGTGATTTTCATTAGTTACTTGATTAGCGAGTTTCTTTATTTAGTTTACTTTATCAAAGTTTTATCAAGATGCTAATCTCTTAATGGTTCTGTTTATCATAATGCAATAACTTTTATGGGACCAAAACATTATCTAACTGCAGCTTGATTTATTTAGTTTTTAGACTCATATTGCTAATTCACTCCTAACTCCTCTTTTTCATGTTTAATTCAGTTAAAGGCAGAAAGTTAAGGAAGAATAAGTAGTGTGATTTGTCATTTAAATTTTGGATTACTAGAGTAGTGCTTTTGCTTTCAGTAGAGTTAATGTAAATATCATTTCCATTTCTAACAGCAGTAAGGGTATTAGACTAGTGCCATTAGTCTTTCGTTTAATATTTTGCTTTCATTTGATACTTTAGTTTCATTTCAAGTCATTATTCAAGTTTTCTCTTTCAAATTCAAGAAGCATTTAGAAATCATCACATACACACACATTCACTCGTTTATAAATTCATCACACCATATTAGGAAGATCATCTAGACATAAACTAAAACTGACAAAAAGGACTAGGAAAGGCTACTTAAGTATGTATTGTACACTTCACTTCATCAGCTTACGAGCCCCGGGTTGACAATTTATGATAGCAATTTAGACAACACTAAATTGACCAAACATTTTGGCGTCGTTGCCGGGGAAGTGAAAATTGGCTAGCCAATTCTAAAAAAAAAAGATAAAAACAAGAAAATATCAAGAAAGGAAAATTAATAACCTCTCAAAGTATGCTCTCCTCTTGTACCTAGAGTGAACTGGAGGATTAGAAAAGAGAAAATTATTAGTTTAATAGTTCCTTGAGTATGCTCTCTTCTTGCACCTAGAGTGACCTGGAAGATCAGAAAGAGAATTATTACCCTATCTTGAAAGAAAAGTAAAAATGATATGCATAGAGCAAGAGATTCTAGGGGAAGGTTTTTAGCTGGAGCTAGAAGTTTGATTTTCACAACTCCATCTACTTCAAGAAATAGGTAAGAGACACCTTCATCATCTCCAACTCATACTCCCAGCTCTAGGATTCCTGGAATCCAAGAGGCAGTAGCAGACTCTCCCATACCGCCTATTGAATCCGAAAGAGATTCTTTCTTTTCTTCCACAAGGGGACACATTGTAATTGAAGAAATAGAATCACCCGAAGAAGAAGGAGAAATCCTTCCTCATTCACCCTTAGTAGAGGAACCAGAGAACTTTGAGGTCTGTGAAGAAACTACCATGGCA